>CAAKHG010033904.1:0-13282 GCA_901007715.1 Dactylopterus volitans
GTCAAAGGCTTTCATATACTGCATGTTCCTCCACCATGTCACAAAGGTGCATGGCAGTTTATCCATGCTTTCACACAGAACATCACAGAGTTTCTTTGGCAGTCTTTTTTTTTTCGTCAGTAAATGTGCAACGTGTGTCAGACATGTCTGCAGCTTCACTATCAAAAATAAGCAGCTGTGACTCAAATGAAGTCTGCCCATGTCAGCTCATTTTGTACGATTATAAATCCAGAACAACGGTCAAAGGAGGAGAGGCAAGATGAAGCAGGTGAGGTCACCGGCAAGCAGCCCAAAAAGAAGAGGCCACCTAAGAGGACTGTGGAGCAGAACCTAAGCAACATCAACAGTGCTGAGTCGGAGAGGAAGTGTGAGGTGAGGGGGCCGGGGGGGCTGTATTGGGTGATTATTTAATACTCAGGAAAATGAGTACTAAATATGTGAAAATATTAAATGATTGACCCATGTTATTTTATTTAACAAATAATTATCAAACAAATAATTACGATGAAAGGTTTAACTGTCTTGGTCTGTTCATTTTCTGCTGCTATTATATACAGTATTGTACATTATGATTGTCTTAATCATAGCTTAATAATGTTAATATGTAGTCAAATGGAATATAAATAATGATATTTCTGTTTGCCTTTTATAAGCAAAAAGACTCTTTAAACATATCAGAAGTTGTTTTGTTTTTGTTTTTAAGATTTTTCTTCTATAGATCTTTTTGCCACAGTCTATAAATCTGTGCTGTGGTGTTTGGATTTGCATCTAAATGATCAATGGCACTGCCTAGATGCGTATTCAAAAAGTTAGATGATAGCACAATTTTTGTACACATGTACTATAGCAAAGGTAATATAACCAGATAATGGATAAATATGAAAAAAAAAATAAAAGTGGTCAACACAGATAATCACAACAATCACAGTTTTTAGATTGGAGATTTAGTTGTTTATTTAACTTTCTCTGAAGTATGTTTTGTATGTCTTCATTCAGAGCATTGTCCCTTTTAGCTTTTCTTATGATTTTATTTTTATATTATTTTACAGTTCAGGAGAAACGCATCAGTATACTAAACAATACAAAGTTAAGGCTGTCCATAAACTTTTGTGCTCATATTTTCTTGATTGTCATCAGTTTATAGATGCGGATGACTAGACTGTCATCTGAGAGGTGCTCATCTCTGATACCGTGCTTCCTGCATCATATTAGGAAAGCCATAGCTAAATTCTCTGGTCATAATGGTGTACTTCGTCCAGGTTGACCCGATGTTTCAGCGTATGGCTTCGTCCTTCGATGAGAGCAGCACAGCCGGAGTATTTCTATCCGTTCTCTTCAGTGAGAGCAGCCGCTGCGAACTGCTCTTCCCCTCCTACATGACCCTCCTGCAGTCCACGCCGTCCTGCTCTCCCCAGCCTTCACAAAGAGTCCCTGCGTCCCCGTTCATGGGTAGAAACCACTCTCTTTGCCTGCTCACAAACTGAAAATGTGATTTCTTCATTTACTTGTCCCAACTATGCTCCTATATACAGTGTGCATATTTTACGTTCAATTGTTTTAATGATACTTGCAGAACAACTTAAAGGCACGTGTAAACATAAATGAACAGAGTAACAACTGACAAGACAAATGGTCATATTTTCCTAAAGCAAGACAGTGCAGTGAGTACATTTGAATATTCAGCTTCCCTCCATTTTGCCTGCTACCAAATCTCTGCTGGCAATAGAAGAAAGTGTCATCTAGCAGCTTTTAAACAACAAACACTTCTAGAAAGACAAATTCAACATAGTGATGACAGTGTTTTCCTCCAGGGGAAGGCAGCGTTTCCACTTCTTCATTCAAATAAACAGGTAGAACTTTCTGTTACAAGCAGCTTTAGCAGTCAGTTATGTCAGCGCAGTCTGGTTGTCGAAGACTGTTTCAGCCTTTAACTTAGCCTTTGTTTTCTTTTTCTTTTTTTTTAGCAAAAGACAATACTGCAAAACTGTTGCCTACTTCCAGATTTATGAGTGGAACAACCTTCTGTCAGAGCGGAGTAATTTTCAGATTTCACCAGAGCCCCTTTCACACTGGCCAAAAAAAAAAAAAAAATGCTAACAACCTTTTGTCTTCAGTGTGAAAGGGTATGATCAGCAGTCACTCCCAAGTCGCATGACTTTTAAGTGGTCACTGTATTTTTTGGCTCTACCTCTGATTAACGGCAATGTACACATGACGCTCAGGGGAACACGCTTATTTGTGGGATGCTGTAGGCACCAATGTCTGCGTGGCAGCATCACACTGATAGCTTACCCTTAGCCTCCACTGGTAGCTACTGCTACTCTTCGCCATCTCGGCCACAGATTCCATCCGTATCGGTTCAAGCAGCCCTCGAACATTGTTCAGTCTGCTCTGAGTTTGTGTAGTTTGAAAGAGAGACTGAAGTACAAGATATAAAGGTAAAATAAACATTAACTTCAGACACAAGGCCTCAAAAAGGGAAAAAAAAAAACAGAACAGCAAGCTCATCTGTCAATCAAGTGCTGATAATGTGAAAGGAGTCGGTGGCCTGCTTTAAGATTATGCTGAACCGAGTTTTTCTGTGATGCAATATGTTTCTCTGATCTTCCAGCGGGACTGCAGCATTCACAGGAGAAGAGTGCCATTTGCCCCTCACTCCAGGACTTCTCATTCACCAGCTGGAACCCTGAGCAGGTCAAACACACCACAAGCAAACACACCACACTATATACTATACTGAGCAAAAGTTTTATTTCTTTTCTTTGCTCTACTTATGCAGTGCCCATTCACAATATAGTTGTCTGAAAAGGGTTGATTGCACAATTGTTAAGAGAGGACGGCCCGTGATTTGTTGCAAAAATATAAGACATTCTAGAACCATATTGACTGGAAAGAGACTTTTTTTTGACAGGCACTGACCGCTGCAGATTGGGACAATCCCACAAGAGCTGCATTTTTAGAGGTGTCCTCAAGCCATCACAATTTGGCCCTTGTTGAAGTCGCAAAAAGCTTTACACTTGCCCATTTTTCCTGTTTCTAACGCTTCTAACAACCTTGAGGTCATAATGTTTACTTGCTGCCTAGTATGTCCCACCTACTGAAAGGTGCTATAGTAATCAGTGTTATTCACTGATACACCTGTTCGCCATAACATTATGATTTGTCAGCGTTCATAATGTTATGGCTGATAGAGGCTGACAGGTATTTTAGCATTCACAGCTTAAGCCTCTCACATAACTCCATCATCACTCGTGTATGCCTGTATATGGCAGGGAGCATGGACCATATGCCTTCTGTGCATGCAGAATTAGGTATTGCAGTGAGGTACCAGCACGATTAATAATATCCATGGTGATGTCTTTGGCTCTGTCTGCTTTCACATGTAAAGGCTTCTTCAAAACAGTGGGGAAGCAGGAGTTCAAGTTGTTGAACTCCCTTTCTTTTGATGAGTTCCAATGACCAGCACATCTGGGTGATGCCATCTAATATGTAGTAATATGTTAAATGTGTTTGCGTTGCCGTCAAAAAAGACACTGACACATCAGTCCATGGGGAACCTGGAGTTTTCCCCACACAGATGATTTAAAGCAGGCAATCGGGTCTTCTAACTCCTGTATGTCATCTGAACTCACCGTAGTTACTTTTCTGCTTCTTGTTTTTTATTCTGTTTTACCGTTGCTGTGCTTCCTCTGTTGTCGAATGGTGGTCGGCAAAATATTTTAGGCACATTACCACCACCTGGATTAGAAAGTGGGTACTGCCAGGTGTGACTGACCTTCCCCATCATTTACCAAACTTTGACGTCTGTACCATGATGGTTCAGTACAAATACATTTACCGTCACACCCCTACTTCATACCCTAATGTAGAAAATATGTACAGACTTGAAAATGCATTAAAATGATATCAAAAACTTCTCCCGGAACTTGAATCTACTTTAAGACAGTGATTTCGAAACCACAGCTCGATACAGTTAGTTTTATGACTCTTCAGTCCCTAATGACATGCAGCAGTCATATTTCTGATCACGGCCAGCTAACAGTTGTCCTCTTTTAGACCATGAACCAACTGCTGGAGAAGATGAAGCAGGGCGAACACGTATTTGATGTCAACGCAGAGCCGGAACCTGAAGAAGATGAATACCCAGACTTTGATGCTGACTATGAGGAGGGGCTGGGCGACGCCGAGGAGGGAACCAAAGAGCACAAGGAGGGCTGCGAGGCCTCGAGCTCTGGAAAAGGACGGTGAGAGCATCCACTTTTGGGCAATTCTGTTTGCCTTTGAGTTATTGAAGGGCCAGGTGCATGGACGGAGACTAATCTCTGTATGTGTTATGGTGATGGTGGTCTAGGGATGTGATTCCCATTGGAGAGGGCGACATCGCCACCATGTGTCTGCAGCTGTCGTCTCATCCCAGGGAGTATTCGTACTTCAGCCCCCGGACGATGGCTACATGGGCGGGACCTGGCTACTGGCAGTTCAAGCCGAAGCATAAGTGTGAGTGAAATTATTGTCTGAACACATAATTGCTGACTGTTGTTGTGTTTCACAGTCAGTTACGAGACGAGTGAATGTTGAGAAAGAAATGTTGCCACAGCTGCTTCGATAAGACTCCCCAGACACACAAATAATCTCTCATGCTCAAGGTTTCTTCTGGTAAAGGACACTCTGTTGTCACTAGTTATCTTTCCATGTAAAATTTTGCAAATTACAAGCAAACATTTGTGAGTCATTTACTGCTTATGTCTCAGGCTGTGACATGAATGTACGTATCTGGCACCATTTTTTTTCGAACGATGTGTTTCACTTTCCTCCGGAGTTAATCAAAATCCTGGACTTTACGTTTAATTTATGACAGACTTTGTTGTGCGGTCTTCCTAACTGTCTTTGTACGAGGACGCCTCATGGTTTTACCTTTTATTTGCGTAACACTGTTTTTACTTTTGAGATGATGACCTGTGTAAGTTGACCATATGCAGTAGCTTTATGTATTTGTATTTGCTATAATGTTTGAGTTTTTTAACCAATGGAAATCCTGATGTATTTATCATGTCATAAATGTAGCAGGAATGTCTTTGAATCTCGGATGATCTCTTGATTGTCTATCACTGTTCAACCAATCAACCATCATCTCTCTGCTTCCTTTAGTGGACCATGTACCTGACAAGGAGACACGAAAACGGAAGACCAAGAAGATTTTTGAAATCGACTTCAACGACGACGTCAACTTTGACACCTACTTTCGCACCACAAGGGTAACTTTTTCTTTTATTTTTTTTTTGTTTTGTTTTGTTTTTTTTGTTTTTTTTTCAAACACGAGACATTAATTGTGTCCACTGATGAACACTGCTGAGGAATTAAAAAGATAAACGGCAATAAATTTTCCTGAATGAGCTCGTGACACGAGTTTGGTCACAGCGTTCCAAACCATCAGTGGGGTTTGTAAAAAGATATTGCTATTATTTAATGTTCAATAATCACATTTAAAAAGGTTCAGACAAATTTGAAGTTCCACAGTAATCAAACAAAATGCATCACACGAGATGAAATGAGATTGTCACCGTATGTGAATTTCTGATTGAAGTTTTGAAACCTCCTGCAACAGAGGGAGGTAGCTTCAACATGTTTCATCCGTCAGTGTGTGAAGGTATTAAGGCAAGACCATGGCACTTTTTGGTGCCGTTACCTTGGCAACACAGCATTCTCCACCTTGGGAATTATCTGTGATGCAGCTGATATCTCTGTTATCACTTCAGCATACTGATATCTGGTTTTGTTGTCTGGAATGATAAAACAAGGTTAGCTGAAAAAGCGACAAGTAATGCAGCCCAGAGTTAAAACAATCCAGTAGCCAATGCACCTTTTCTTCTGATTTGACATGAAATGTTGGATCGCATTCAGTGTGACATGACTCAGACTCATCCAGTGATGAAGGTGTGAGTAGGTCATGGGTAGATTGTTGTATAACTGAATTCTCCGCTTGCTCTTCTCAGGCCGCCACCACCAACAGCAAGTCTGCCCTGAGTACAAGCAATAAGAAAACGAGTCTCCCTGCAGACTTCCGGTTCCCCCCAGAGACGCTGTCCCAGCTCAGCCTCAAACCCTCCAGCTCGGTGAGGCCGACGGAGCCTTCTGATGATTTTCTGTTTTATAAGTCTTATTACTGCGGTGACATGTTTGTGACCGCTTCTTTTAGTCATTTAGCGGCCTTGTGATTGGCCATAACCATACATGACAAAGTGGTAGTTTCTGTGTTTCAAAGAATATCTTTGGTCTTGTTTCAACCTAGTTGTGTCAGGAAGGCCAGAGGAGGCTTTCTGGAGAACTTGGAGAAGGCATCGGAGACTACGACTACAACAACGCCAATGACGCAGCCAATTTCTGTCCAGGTCTTCAGGTCTGAATATTTGATCCAGTGAGAATGAAAAAGTTTGTCACTGTGCAAAGCACAGTGTGAGTCATGACTAGTTGTTATTTTCACATTGAGCAGCCATGTTGTTTAAATAGGAGCTGTATAGGTTGTGATAAAAAAATAAGGTGTGGTCGGGTGCTTTGCTTGTGTGTTATCGTGAGCCTGTAGAGAATGATTGCGCCACTGAATAACAACAACCTGCTATACAGCCAATAGCTGAGTTTCCATCAAGGTATTTTATTTGCATTTTTGATGTGTCATGTTGGAAAAGCCCCTGGAAACACTGAAACAAAACTGGAAAAAAACGTCCCCAAATATGCAGAAAGGTTTATACACTTTCTTAAGGTGGTCTTTGGAAATGTGAAAGTATAGGTAATGTGATGAATACTTGATGGAAATTCCTATAGTAAATAAACTGACAGTGAATGTGTAAATCACATAGCTGATCACCTGATTCAATTTTCGATGTCATTGTGGAGACACTGAAAAAAAGGATTTGGATCAGTGCATTTTGTTTCCATCTCCAGATGACATGAAACATGGCAAATATTAGCTGACATGAAAGAACAATTCCAAGTAACTACTTTTTATTGTGAGGTTACAAATGTGCATTGGGTTGACCAGGCCGACGTCAGACCTAACTACACATTCTGATGCTTAGGCGCTCTAGACCATGTGATGAAAACATGCCTAATCCAAAGTTGTTGTTTTTTTTTTAATTCACATAAATGTAAATGAAACATGAATAATAGCAGTATGTATCCCTACTTAGGTAGCTACGCAACATGTACACTTGTCACATAGGTGCTTTATTCCAGAATAATTAATAATGAAATGTGGCATCTCCGTGGTTGTTTGGGCGTCACAGGTTCATACTTCAACCACCATGAGCCTCTAAACTACATTCTGATGTGTGAAGATTCAGTTAATACTTTAGAAATACAGTAAAAATAGTTTTACTTTCTCTCTGTTGAATTGAACCAATGATAAGTGTCATTGAGTAACATGGAAAGTGATTTTTGAATATGTACTATCATTGTAATTATTAGTTTTCATGTAGAAATGTATGTAGAATAGAACTTTCTTGCCATTGTAACGTGTACAACGAAATTAGCGTTTCACACTCATGCTTCACGGAATATAAACAATTTCATCCACAAACAATGTGTTGACATTTAACCATCCACAGCGAAAATATCAAACATTAAATTCCAGCTCCAACTTTTAACATGTTCATCCATCCTCCTTTTCAGGGTGGCGACAGTGATGATGATGTTGAAGGATTCGCTGGTTCTGACGATACGCAGCCCTCAGGCGACAGTATACCTCCATCCTCACAAGAGGAGGGCCTCTCCACCTATGGGGAGGATGATCTGGTACCGGAGCCACATAGGGTGAGTAAACACCAGGTCTTCCAGATGCACCTAGTCTATGCTCAGAAGCTGCAGTAATAACAAAGTTTACAGTGCTGCCACATGAGGCAGGGTAATGATCTGAAATACTAATGAAGACTGAAGTCTACTAAACGAAACGTTCAGTGGTTTCATTTGGATGTTCTTGCTTTGTTCTTACTTGCATTTTTGTTCAACCATGCAGGTCAACAAGATTGAGATCAACTACGCAAAGACGGCAAAGAAAATGGACATGAAGAGACTAAAGAGCACCATGTGGACTCTCCTGACTGACAGTCCAGAAAAGGTAAATGATTCTTAAAGAATACCGGCTTCAGATCTGCTTTAAATATATGCAACCCAGTTTCCTGTCATGGTCTCCAACTCCTCAACATGTACAGTAACACAGGCCGCTGTGCACATCTGTGTTTGCTTCTGTCTGTACAGGTTTATCAGTTATGCCTTTTATTTGTCCTACAGGAGGTGGAGACATCAGAGGTGTGTGGGGAGAAAGTCTTCAGTCAAACTACAAAGACGCTGCTTCAAAGGTATCGGTGGAGCTCCAGCCCAGTACACCTGCCTGCCTGTGGGGTAGCACTAATGAGAAAAAATGATGGCTGGCCAGCAAAGCAAATACACTCGTTGTTAGCTTTTCACAGTTGATGTCTTCACTGAGATTGCCATGAAATAGACATTTGACGGAGGAATTGAATGTCAGTTTGCACATCCAGCTCCCCTGAACCTGTGTGTGAAGCCCCTGACTGATGGAGTGTAAATGTTCTTCTCTCTCTGCTGTTCAAGGCTGCCAAACACAATGGCTCAGAACCTGTCGGTGCCTCTGGCTTTTGTGGCCTTGCTTCATCTGGCCAATGAAAAGGTGAGTTTATCACGACTGAAATACGGGAATTATAACTAGTTGAATGTTTTAGAAATGTCATGGAAACACTTAGCCAGAACGTGGAAGTCATCACAAGACTTATTCTATTTCTACAATTTTAGGTCTAACTATATTGCTGCATTTTTGAATTACTGATAAATGAATTGTATAAAACTGCAGGTAACTAAAACAAAGCAATGAAGAGGAAGATTCGATGTGTAATACAACCCCATTTTCCATAACAGTTTGAACAATATGTAAAATATAAATAGATTTTTTTTTTTTAACAAGCCAAGTCCAATAAATACCTAGCGTTCATGCCTCATTATAAGTCAGCCATTTAACTCCGCTTTAGATTAATGAAGTTTTAAGGTCTTGAGGAGTGGAGAGAGTGTAAACAAACATGTAATGTTTTGAAGTATTCAAATATGTACAATACCATGTGTCCAATTGTTTTCTTATTGCATTTTTTTTTCTCTCTGAACAGAATTTGGAGCTGGTAAAGGTTGATGACATGTCAGATATCATCATCAGACAAGATCACTAATGTTTTTTACGCCACTTTTTCCCTCTTTTGTACATCTTCCTATCTTTTTTTTCTGTTCTAAAGTCAAATCTGCTTTTAACCCTTCAACAATGTTTTAAACATCTCTTTTCATCTGTGCTTTTGATACCTGACTTGTGTAGATGAATTATCCACTCAACAACCACGCACGAAAATATATTTTGTGACAAGAAATAAAAGTGTTTTTTTTTTCTGAAATGTTTTCAAGAGATTAATTCCAAAAAAAATGTCATTTAGCTCATTTGAGACTTCCTACCAGGCAGATTGTTTTAATAAATGTACACAATGGTCTGAGTCATTTTTAGCTGCATATCATTCAGAACAAGATGAACAGAAATGAATCCTCACCAACCTTCACGAACAGAGGAGGAACCGGTTAGTCAGGACAGGTGACTGGGCGAGACATGGTGTGACATCAGAGCGCCATTAGCCGCATGACAGGCAGCCTCTGCAGAGGACTCGTCAATCTAACGCAATCTGACACGGAACGTCGCGGCTGATTGACAGATACCATCGAGCTGCACTGAGCTGACGACCATAACAGCACGCTGAAGAATGATGTGCAGATATGGTTTTAGCTCTCGGGTGTGAAAACAAGCTAAATTTCAAAATAAGATATTCACGAACCTTTAAACAGGCTGCATTTGCGAAACATCTTACTGTGTTTACAGGTTTTTCAGTGTGCTTTTATATTGTATCTTTGTCATATTTACATGTTCCGACACTGATGGATGTATTGATTACAAAGCACCACCCTCCTCCTCAGAGGCCCTTTGGGGCTCAGTGTCTCGCTCAGACACAGTCTGGGGAGCAGGAGATCGAACCCATGACCCTCCAGTTACAAGACCATGCACATACAATAGACTGTTATTCATAGGTGATGTCAGTCTGTCTTCATACCATGTAAGTGTAATAAAAATCAAACCATTTTTGTTGGTGTAACAGCACATTTTGAGGAGGAGTCCAACATGTTTTTCCTCCACTTGCCCAGTACATCAGTGTTCTACCGATCCCTTGTGTATTCTATATTCTCACGGCTCAGGCAGCCAAAACAAAGAAAAGTAATAGTTTATGATGACGTGTCTGATAGAAGTATTGGAGGACACTCAGTTGTTTTAGGGTTTTAGGGACACAAACAGAGAATTTAGCCCAGTTTTCTTGGTGGTGATCAGTATCCGGGGTCTTTGCTGTAGGGTCTGGTTGTTCAGCTCTTCTTTGCAACAGCACAGCAGGACGGCAGCTCAAGTGCACTTGTCTGTTTGGCTTCACCCATTTTGTTCACATGCATGGTCTAAGTATTACAAAAATGTCTGTTACAAAAACGCAGCCGGTGGAACTCAAAATGTACGCAGTGACGGGGGTGCATACATAATCAACTGAACTGGTACTCATAAACATGTGAAAATTAAGTTCTCCAAGTGAGAATTAAAATGATCTCAGAAAACGGGAAGCTCAGATGTTCCAAACCACACTGACATTACTCTTGAAATAGAATTATTATAACTCAAGATACTGAAATAACATGTTGTGTGTTACCTAAAGTTATAAGTGGTTCTGGTCTTTCCTTCATGTCACCTTTTAAAGGTAGAAATCCTGTCCCCTTTTTTGTGTTTGTTACTTTGCAAAGATCCTTTACAAATGGTGGCAAATATGACATTGTTAATGTCGATGAAATGACTGCTTGTGACCCTGAGAACTGACCCTGCAGCAGCTTCACCTGCATGAGTTTCACTGGCCCATTGGTTATTTTTAACCCTAATGAGGCATTTTATTATATATTATTTTATGGTTTTGTTTTTACTACAGTTTTGGTAAGTTATCTCAACTTTAGATGTGTTCTTTAGTGCCGGAAGTCTTCTGCCTCATCTGGACTGTAGCTGTGATAACATCCTGTGAGACTCAATCATGTGTTCTATTAAACTCGCATCTACTCCTACTTGAGTTTTATCCTAAAGTGTTTAAGTACTTTCATCAGCAGCGGCATTATTGCCACTATTATTATCTAAAACAGAGTTGCCCAACAATCGCAGTAATAACTGCTCTGACACTGAAATTGCAACACTGTTTTTCAGTTGTTCTGCTTTGCACTTGTCACACCTCTCAATCGACGGCTGAAACGACACCCAACACGTGACGGCGCCGCCTGGCGGGACGACGCGAACGGCAGCGCGAAGCGGGCGCAGGCGCGCTGACGCCATTTACCGCAATTAGCCGAATAGAGACGCCTCCAAAAGTGACCGCACGCAAACGCCGCGCCGCGAAAGCCTCGTTAGATTTGAAATTTGAATTAAAATTGTAAATGAAAGTACATTTTAGAGGATTTTTTTTCTTTTTTTTGTCTCTCCCAAGTTTGCAAATCCTCTCGTGAATTAAGTTGGGACAGAATAGTTGTATGAAATTTCACCAAAGGTGTGTGCGTGCGTGCGCGCGCACCTTGACGCCGGAGTGAAAGAGAGAACCAACTTTGAAGGAAGAGAAAAAGCGACCAGGAAGTGAAGGAGGAGGAGGAAGCTGCTGGCGTCGTCGCTGCAGCACGAAACGCTTCAGTCTCCCAGAAGGTGTTTAAAGTGATTTCGGTGGAAAAAGCTTCAGCTTCAAACTCCGTCGATCACCGAGTTTGGGTCGGAGCTCGTTGTTTTTCCCGAGGATGGACTACGATCCGGTAGGTGACGGCGGCTGTTTGCGTTGTTGAAAAGTCTCGCTATGCCGCCATCGTGAATAACACCAGGCGCAACAGTTGTATTTCCTGGTACAACTCCCACTTGAAGTTGAAATATCATCTCCAACAATCAACTTTATGCCGATCGACGCAGTAACTTTTCATCTTGAGGCGGCGGAAGTCCATGAAAACAAAATGGCTTAATTTGAGCGGCCGCTGAAGCTTTGGCTCTTCATTCTCTCGAGTTCGGCTTCGCCAGAATCCAATAAATCGGATAACATTTCACTTAAGTGTATTATATCAGGCGATCCTCTTATTTATCAACTCACAGAGTGTTTGTCAACAGCATTTATTTAAAAAAAAAAAGCAGGGTCATGTTACCCCGGTTTATGTGGCACGTAATAGGAACACGACGAAAGGTTCCACGTTACCTCGCTAACGTCAAACCCAAAGACTGCCGCAAAGTTTCAACCATCGACGCTTATCTGGGCTCGACCCATCGGAATCTTTGGGAGCGGGAGGTTTCTAATTGTATATGTATTGTACACACACACACACACACACACACACACCTGTCTATCTAACCCATAACATTATAACCACTGCATGTGTGCCATAGAATACAATGCAATAGATTCTCCCTTCAGCAGTTTCACTCAGGTCAGTTCAGGTTTGTTTATGTAGCGCCAAAACACTACAGAAGTTATCTCATGACGCTTTACAACAAGAGCAGGTCGAGACCGTCGTCATGTTATCTTGAATTCGTGATGAATCGGATAGAGGTGTGGATACGTTTTAATGATTGTTATTGGGACTGTAATTTGTGATGCTGTTGAAGTGTACTGGTTTGTGCCGAGGTGCAAATACTAGGGCCACCTCACTATAACCCCGTGCAGTTCAACATCATCATCAAATACAGTCCCAATGACAATTCTTGAGAAATGTCAGCACCTCTCTCAAACAGATTCAATGAAAATTCAACATTAAAAAAAATTTGCAGGGAGGTTTCATTATATTCTTTTGTTAAACACACAGTGGCCTTAATGTTATGGCTGATCCGTCACTGGTCACTTTATTAGGGACATCTGTTCACCTGCTCGTTAAATATCTAATCAGCCGATCACATGACAGCACTTTAATGCATGTAGACGTGGTCCAGACGGTGTGCTGAAGTTCAAATGGCATCAAAATGAGGAAGAAAGGTGACTTTGAGCGCGGCGTGGTTGTTGGTGCCATTCACGCTGGTCTAAGTGTGTCAGCAAATGTTGATCTACTGGAGTTTGCACACACACACACACACATCTCTAGGCTTTGCAGGGAATAGTCAGAAAAAGACAAAATGTCCAGCGAGCAGCAGTTCTCTGGGTGAAAATGCCTT
>CAAKHG010033905.1:0-12827 GCA_901007715.1 Dactylopterus volitans
CCCTGCGATGAGCTGGCGTCTCGTCCAGGGTGCCCCCCGCCGTTCGCCCATTGCCAGCTGGGATCGGCTCCTGCACGACCGCGACCCGGAATAACCGGAATAAGCGGAAGACAGTGACAGTGACTTAATTTATCCAGACTGTCAGACTGGCCATGTGATCACAGAGCAAATCTCAAAATATTACTCTTGCCTCTCAGGAAGATATCTCAGCTATAACCACGTCTAACATTTCATCTCTTTTTTTGAAATTACAGTGTTTTTCTTTTTTACCATCTCTCTATAGACTATACGGGGTGTCTATAGGGTGTACAGGCACCGTCACTCAAGTTACACTGACTGCAGCTGTGCATATGTTTGACTACACCTCAGTTCTATTTTGTGTGTGAAGTGTGTTCCCGTGTGTTTGTGCGTAGCACAAGTCTGCACACATACTGTTGCACGCAAGCTCATCAGCACGCGTGGCTGTTGTAAGCCACTCGTGTGAGGAAGTCGAAACATTTCACCATGTAAAAAAGCAACAGAGTCGGTGATAAGACCTGGTTACCACCACCAAGACATGACTTACTCAGCTGCAAGTTTATAAGGCAGTCAACACTGCATATAAAAATACTGGTGACAAAATGTGTTGAAATGCTCTATAAAAATACAGAATATATCTATATTTGTTGATGATAGTGTTTTATTTATAGAACCCGGTTCTTTTTTTTCATCAGAAATGACAGTTCCGATAGCAATTATTAGAGTATGTTCATGCCTGTGCACCTCTGCGTGTACACTTTTATGACAACACACATACACAGACACACACGGATGTGAGCTGATAGAACAGTCTGGAGTATTTGGGACTTCAGCACGGATGGATTTGTAATTTAATATATAATTAATGTAAAAAACAAATGACTTTGTGCTTTCTTTTTGCACTGAGTTTCCACTGGGGAACTGAAGGTCCAAAAAGGGGACGACAACCTCGGCAGGACTTTGCTTGCGTTGAGCAGCCTCTGCTGCCACAACGGCAGCACAGCAGCCCCGGAAATCCCGCTTGATTCATCTGATGGACCTTTGCTGGAGTTTTACCGGTTAACTAATTCTGCATCAAATCAAACTATCAAAATGTTCAGCTTTTGAAGGACATTTGTTCTTACACTGAAACATTTTAATAACTTTGTCGGGATTTTTAGCTTTTTCCTCTTTTTCTTTAAAACTAACGGACTAACCCTCCACAGCCAGACGGACTGACTAGATATTCCTCACTGACACATCAGACGCAGTTTTCCCCCCCCACAATGTTGAAGTGAAGGAAGATTTTAGTTATGAAAACCTTTTTTCGTTTTTGCTTTACTTTGATATCTGATAGATCGCGTTTCTGTGTTTTTCGAGAGCCCTCTACAAAGCCAGACGCCAAATCATCTTTTTTGACAACGTTGTATTATGACTGATGTCGTTCAAAGGTGTTTGCGTTGCGGTGTTGCCCTTTGCTTCCCTTTGTTAGTGCAAGCGCCAATTGGTGCAGCCCGTTTCCCTCTGGTGAAATATATGTAGAATTGGCCGTCGGGATCCGCAGTGTAAGCCCTCTTGCACTCTGCTGCATCATCCAGCTCCTCATAAATAATGTCGGAATCTCTAGCTCCCCTGAAAGACACCTTCAGTCAGCCTGATAGCAGTGTGGTTGTGAACTGCAGTGTATCAGTCTTGCAGTAAATAAATGAATCTAAATGAGTTCCATTGTATTCAGAGTGTTCAGCGCTTCCCCTACCAAGTAACTGTCATATTGTTCTTTTCACAAACATGGGAATGATTGTCAAAAATATCATTAAAATGCATATGTTAAACAGCATCATAATTTTTCAGCTCTACAGGGGCCTAGTAATATTTCTTTCCATGGGGCCCAAAATCCCTGGTGGCGCCCCCGTCTCGACCTCCAGGAGTCACATTTTCTGTGGATGGTTGGTTTTGGAATTTGATGTAGGATTAACCATCTAATTTCACAACCACTGCTTTCATTTTTTTTCTGATTGTTAAGTACCAGTTATCTCGAGTCCAGTCAGGCCAAACAAAAGTGTAGGAGCGGCATAATGTGCATAAAGCCCTGGTGAACAGCCTGAAGGAAATGAGAAAACACACGCATATCTATGAGTACAAATTCATATGCAGGCATAGATTGATTTTACATGTAAAAGGTGAAACAGAAGTCTGAGAAAGTATGGAAAGGGAGAGCAGGCTCAATAAAATCAGTTGTGAGATTCTTGAAGCACAGCTGCAGTCAGAGCAGGTGAATCCGCAACTACAGATACCAAAAGGAATGTTAAAGGAACTCTCAGAACTGTTTGTGCATACAGTATTTGTGTTTATCTAATCGGCACTTGGATCACGTGAAACATTTACAGGAAAAGAAAATCTGGCCAATAAATGATTGATTGACGCTTGGTTGAAATTATGTAAGTAAACTGCACACAAGCAAACCTTGAGCTTTAGTGTAGGGCTGCAACGATTAATTGATTTGTCATTGGTACTGAATTAATCTGCAACTATTTTGATAATTTTGATTAATCGTGTCGAGTCTTTTTTTAAGAAGAAATTGTCCAAATGATCTGTTTCCAGCTTCTATATATATATGGATGTGTTCTAGTTTCTCTAATCTAGTTTATGACAGTAAAGTAAAGATCTTTGGGTTGTGGACTGTTGGTTTGAAGACGTCCTCTTGGGCTGTCGGGGCAAGTTATGACATCACTAACCTAGAGTTTTGTTTTTATTTTATTCATTTATTGAAATGTTTATATGTTCGCACATTTCCATTAACTTAAAGCACTAAATTTTCAATAAAATGGGATTTTTAAAAAGGAAACCAGTTAGATGTTGATTGTCAGAGAGCATTTTCTATTCTTTGTTTACTATTGGTCTTCAACAAAGCAAAAGTATTTCTTATCAGATTACCCAATTAATCGATGGAATAATTGATAGAATATTCAATTACTAAAATGATTGATAGCAGCAGCTCTAGTTGAGAACAAGTTTTAATGTTGAAACAAATCCAGTTTTGTGATTTTTCTTTTTCTTTATTATTTATCATTTATTTATTTATTGTTCTGGCAGCTCAAGTTCCTTTTAAACAACACCAAATACCTCTTTTTGTGCACTTTACCTTTAAAAAAGCCTACATTTGGCAGATAATGTATAGCATACATTTGTATGTTTTTTGTGTTACTATATTGTTAAAAATTATTTGACCCTAACATTTAGTTTTTGTTTTTTTAATTATTTTTAATGTATTACTTTAAGCGCTGAGGGATGTACATGCAGCAACCTTTTGTTTGTGCACTTTTCTGCACTGTCAATTTGAAATAATGTCTTGCTTTTGAATAAAGGGATGGAAATTAAAAAATGCTTTTTTTTTTATCCGATTCATTGATTAATCAAAAAATAATAATCGTCTGATTAATCGATTATTAAAAGTAATTGTTAGTTGCAGACCTACTTTAGTGGTTTCCTTCCATCTAATGACCTATTTCTCAATATTAAACTTGGGGTCAAATGTTCATCATTCAAAAAATAATGCTTATTTTTTTGTTGTTGTTGCTTCATATTTCATGACCACAATTGATTAAGCTATTTAAATTGCCATGATGACATTTTTCAGTGTGCTGATCACATACTGCATGCATGCGGTGTTCCTCTGGGGTCAATTTCATCCCAAGCTGTTTTCGCTGTGTAAAGCTTGTCTGTGTGTGACCCATGTGCAAACTAATTTCCCAAAACCTGCAGGTGCAAAGCTGATGGGAAAGGGAAGGGAAACAATGTTTAATGAACTTACCCGCACCATGGGCATGTGACCGACCACTCACAGCTGCCAAAGTCGAACTGATATTTCCCGTGCTGAGGAGGGCGGGATGTTACAGCAAGGGCATGGCAGTTCATGCAAAATAAGGGAGGAGCAAACATATAAAAGCTTGCACGGGAGCGCTCTATCCAAATCATTCCTCATTGTGCTCTGTGTATGCTGCAATCTGCATGCTCTCTCTCTCTCTCTCTCTCTTGCTGAAAATGTCCCCTGGGAAAAGGTTTACTGTCAACGATGTTTTGGAACAGCTCTTTGACGGTGAAAGTGACATAGAGGAGAATGTGTCTGAGGACAGAGGAATGTGATGAGGAGGACCCAGTTTTCGAGGCGTTCTCATCTGATGAGAATGCGAGTGTTGACCCTCCTGTTGTCACTCAACCACCTACAGACGTGATCTGTTCGAATATGGAAAGATAATATGGTCCCTTTACCCACTTCAACGGCAGGGTAGACTTAGCGCTGCTTACATTATCAAAACGGTTCCAGGCCCCAGCAGATATGCATTTAGCCATGTTGAAGGCATCAAGTCATCATCTGAGCTATTCATAACACTACTGATTGAAAAAAGCATGTGTATGGGAAAAGTTGGAAAGACTTGGCTGTAGCTGACTTGGAAGCCTACGTTGGGCATGCTTATTTTGGGAGGGATGAGTGAGACTTTATCGTGACTAACCACAAATATGTTACAAAAAAGGAGATAAAAATAATAAATTTGTTTATGAGTGGAAAGGGGGGTCACCAACATTATTCAGTATGGTTCACATTCTGTGAGATTCATAAATGTGAACCCCAAATTAGAAAAGATTTGGATGAGAGATTTAAGATACACTAAGTCTAAAACTGAAAGTTTGACCTGATGGTGGCGCTGCAGGAGAGGTCTCATCACCAAAACCAATAGGGTTCATACTCTTATGGTCATTAATGTCAGTAAATTTGAGATGATTTGGATGAAAACTTTAAGATAAATTAATTCTAATTTAAAAGTTTGGCCTGATGGTGGAGCTATAGGACAGGTCGAGGTATTTATGTATTCACAAAAACTTGGTCAACAATTTTCTTAGTGCCACCACTTCGACTGTTAATACCTCATTTTTGATTATCTTGCCCACCTCCGGCTCCCCGTCCCTTTTTTTTTTTGTTTTTGTAAAAGGATGTGAAGGGTCAGAAGGTAAATCACCATTTTCAGGACTTCGTTTTACAATTTAAACACTTGCATTCATCTCCATGCACCCATTTGTATGAGGTCTTCTGTACATGCTTTTTCATATTGATAATCCTATAAATGAATTTTTTTTTTTTAAAGTAATTGTAATAGCGTCTGTAAAATCATGGAAATTTGTGCAGTGGCAGGGATCAAGAACACACGGCTACCGAGGTTTACAGGAGTTTAGCAACCTTAACCAGAATTTCCTCTGAGAGATCACCTTTGATGCCTGCACTTGTGTCAAAATTTGTTGCGGAAACCCACAGATGCGCCTCCTCCGGCCGCTTCCCCCGCACGAATCAATGTGAAGAAGCAGGCGGAGTTGGCAGTAGTAGTTTTATTGACTTTGTTTACAGCACAGAAAGAGTCACCGGCTGCCTAAATCACACACAAATGACCATGTGTTATGAACTACAGCAGCAGCAAATCCAGTTTGGAAAAAAAACAAACAAAAAAAAACACAAGCCAAAGTAGTGCAAAGCGGAGAAGTGGTTGCTGGTGTGTGTGACTCTCATATGTCCTTCAGCGTGTCTTGGCCCTGTGGGTTTTGCTGCCAGGTAGGAGGCCAGGTGACTTTGATGCTGGGCCGCTCCTTCAGGCTGTTATAGTACGCTGCCAGTTTAGGGAAACGCTCCTCAGACAACCTGAGAAACCACGGACAAGTTTGGCTCTTTGATCGACCGTCCATCTCGTCAAGGAACAGTGCCTCGAAAGAGGTCAGACTTAGAAAGCTTGGACTCACCCAAAACGGAAGATATAAGCGATGACCGGAAAGACACACACATCCGCCAGAGTGAAGGACTTTCCTGCCAGGAAGGGTCCTGATGCCTGCAAGACCAAATAATGAGCGCATGCCAGTAGATGTGGGGAAGGGAGGGGTTAAGTCAGCCAGGTAAGCAACAGACAACAGACATGTAGCTAGTATCACCCTTTCATGACTATTCACTCTTCATTCATATCCGGTATGTAAAGGACTTAACTCTGAGCAAAGGCTTCTCTCAAAGGAAATTAATTTTTTTTTTTTTTTAAATTAATAACTTGTGCCACTACTCTGTAAAAAGAAATGACGTTTTATTGTGAAGAATGGAGGCCTGGTCTCTATGCTAAGCTAACCAGCTTTCTCATCCAGCTCTCGGCAATATGACGGAAAAGCCAGTTTTCCTGGATATGAACTTTCTGTCAGGTGACAAAGTTCGATGGTTCATTGTTTCGTCTGGAAGATTGAGCCGGTCTCCCAAGCATTCATTCGATAGCCACCGCTGCAGCGTCACACCCACCTTCTGCAGGTACCCCTCCCACAGCTTGATTTCACCACACAAAGCCTCTCGGTTTCTCTTCACTGCAGAGTCGTGTCTCTCTCCCTCGGGGACCTTCCAGTTGTAGTAGATAACATCGGCTAAAAAAAAAAAACAAAACAAAAAAAACAACAAGATGAAAAGGGGCTTCCAGCGCGGCTGCAGCTCAAGATAACAACGAATCTGCGTATTCCTCAACATCCGCTTCCCTGGCAGAGGGCGGGGTCACTTAGGGATGTTGTTATGCAACTTTAAAACTTACAAAAAAAAAAATCTGTGGAAGTTGTCGAATGAATGGAAAATTCTATTTGTTTTAGTATTTCTGACCATTCAGACTCGATTTTGTTTTTTTTTGTTTTTTTGCAACTTCCATCCCCAAAAAACCTTTAAGCACCCTGTCCCGTGACTTTTGTTCTGCATGCGAGCGAATCCAGACATGTGAGTCTTTGTGGGATTAACATTATGACCTCTCAGCAACTCCTCCTGTTTTTTTTTTTTTTTTCGAGGGTTTGCCCGGCGTACACTGAAGGATTAATTACATGATCGCACAGCTCGTTTGTTTTTCCCGCAGCTGGGGTCTGTTGGGACGCCGTTGATGAGCTGCTCCCTCATGAGTCACGAGGTTGTTGTGTGATGTTGCCAGGAGCGGCCTCCTCAAAACGGCACAAGTGGTGGCGGCGGCGGCGGCGACAACAAAAATCAGAGTTATCACTTAATGGCCGGGGGGTTGACGTACCCATTTTCTGGATGAGTGTGAAGCCCTCAAACATGCGCTGGTACATCATCGCTCGCTCAGCGGAGCATTCGGGGATCAACGGGTTTCCCTGGGATCTGTACTCGCTCTGTTTGGAAGACATGAAGAGAGCAGTGAGCCGCTAATGCGGGGAGCTCGGGTTTCTTTTCTTTTGCAGTGGAGGGGATCCACCTCCATTGATGAAAACACACAGAGCGCAACCGACCCTCTCACACATTAACTCCTTGGCAGCGTACGGGCCGCGTAAAACTTTAACCAGGCCGAAGTTCAGTGCCTTGCCCAGCGCTTACCTCCAGGAACATGCAGGCAGCGTAGGACTCATTCAGGATGTAGCTGCCATGTTTGAAGGCAGGGAGCTTTGAGAAGGAGGGAAAGGTTAATCACTTGAGGCATTGCTGCTTCTGAAATGAACAGCGAGTGAGCACCGTGAATAACTTTTATTCATATAGCTCCTTTTCAAGAGACACATGGTCGCTTTACAATGCATAACATTAAACAACTGTCAGAGCAATGAACTGCAGTGCAAGCAACACAAAAAAAGTAGCAAGATCTACAAAAAAAAAGTTTCAAAAGTTGTTTTTGAAAAAGCTCTCACCTGACCCCTGGAATTCATCTTCATGACTTCCTCCGACTTGTGCTCCATTTTCTCGAAGGAGAGGCATTTCTGGTTGTAGCCCTGCAGGTTCTTCTCCTCCAGAGCGATCATCACCCTCCAGCAGGGCGGGGAGCCGGAGCCCCACAGCAGAGTCATGTCCTTGGCCATGGTTTCAAGATTAGCTGCGACGCCTGATGGCTGATACGTTGGGAATGGTGGAAGGGTTGAGGAGTGACGCTGGAGTGTGGCACATTTCTGGTTTTATACCAGACTCCAGACACCCAGAGGTCTGGATTGGCTGAATTTAGTCCCATCCCCCTTGTGTGTATGTGTGTGTGTGTGTGTGTGTGTGTGTGTGTGTGTGCGTGTGTGAGGCTGCCAAAGACAGTGAAGATAGTTCACCTCCTTCCTCTTTTGTGGAGTCAAAGAAACTTGGTATTACATTGAAAGTCATATTAGGCGAGCCAATACGAGCTAGTGAAGTATTTAAAAACTCTTTTCATTGTGAGGCAAGTGTCCGGCAACTTTTATCCACAGACATTAACGAGGCCACATGGCAGCAGAGGTTACTTCTCTTGCTGTGTGCCGCTCTTCTTTGATGCCTCATGCGCATGGAGGTGGAGAATGGGCGCTGACCCTTAAAAAAAAATGTAATATTATGTTAAAATAATTATAATAATACTAAAAATAATCAAGCAAGCCCCTCAAACAGCACGGCACATAAAACAGCTGTTTATTTTTAAGATATAAAAAGTATTGCAGCCTTTACTGCGAATAATTCTAAACTACATTCTTGCTACATGTAACTCTTGCTGGGTATTATCGGCCACCTTCACTGCTGCGACTGCTCCTTTTTCTTGACTCATATCACCGTTAAATTACTGAAAACTAGTTAGGATTATCCGCATTAGACTCTGTTTCTTAGAGTGATGAAGACCAACTTTGCTAAGTGCACAACGGAGCCGGCTGCTCATTTGTTAACCTTAGATTTTCATCTAAGGTGTCTGGTGTGACCTCAGCACCTGCCCTCCTCGGTTTGCAGGCACGTGATGTGTATTCCAACTGGTTCCTGCGCCGATGTAGCACGTCGCGCCGTTGTACATGGTATCCTGATACTTTACTTTTGAAACCGCACGGTGACTCAGCACCTTCCTCTCACCTCTGCACACGGATCAGGAAACCAGTTCACCCGCAGTCATTCACACCAGACAATCAAACACATGCGGCCGACGCCGCCCACAGGTGAGATAAACATCAAGGGAAGAGGCCAACGGACAAATAACCGTATCCTTAAATTACTTCTATAGTACGTCTGCAGCTTATTTCTTTCAACTTCTCCCTGAAATCATGCAGTCGAATATTAGTTTCTACACTGTAGATACAGTTAACTGTATCGTTGCCACATACTCACCATATCTTTGCTGCAGAAATCACATGAGAAACACAAGCCTCTTTCCTCCAGCAACACTTTTTTTTGCCTGCTGACCAGCTCTGCCATTTTTTTTTTTTTTTTTACATTTTTTTTTTTTAGTTAAAAATGTCATTTAAAAGTGATACAGGATGGTTGTGTCATCCGCCGTCCCCCAAACACATTCCGCTCACATTGTGCTTTTTGAGTGACAGCCCATCTCCTGTAGCCATCTTCCCTCTAACGTCTGTGCAACTGAAAATAAACTTTTTTTATCAGCGCCTTTGCTTGGTCTTTCCTGTCTGCGTGTTACCCGCTTAGTTTTTGCTCGACTGGCGTGACGTTAGCAGTTTTTGACAGCTAACAATAAGTCATCTGCCTTATTTTTATTTTATTTTATTTTATTTTGACTGCATTATTTCAAGGTGCTCTGTGGTGCATTCATGGGACGCTGGTATATTTCAGCACTGATATAGTCCCGTGAGGCCTCTCTCAAGCATCCTGAGCACGCTGCAGGAACACAGGAGGTGTTGATAAGAAGCACCACGCTGAGACATTGCATTAGTTTCCAACTGGTGATCCACTTCCCAACGGTAAGTCGGATAAAGTTTGAATTCAGGCTCATAGTCACGCGCAACATCCCCATCCAGCAGACATTCTTCCTCACAGAAAGTGATGTGAAGCATCAGCCGCAGATACTTCCAAGAGCCTGTGCATTAAAAATGCCATATCATGCATGCAATGCAATATAGAGCTACTAATCTGTTTTACGCCGAGTCATGTCGACACAGATGTCAGCTGCCTTTGTGTGCAGTAAACCTGTTCAGACCAAACCCTGCTTAACCAGACCTTTACTCGCAGTATGGTGCAGAATAATAAAAGTCAGGCCATGCCCTCGAAGACACACCCGTCTTTTTCTGTGGCATGGATGTGTGAACAGATTTGGCACGCTTAACCTCGATGCCAGGTTTATACGCTATTCATCATTGCTTTATGATGCATCACAATAGAGCGGCCTCAAAGTTACAAGGGTTCTTTCTGGTTCTCCACAAAAGTTCGATGAAAATCAGCCTGGTATTTTCTGCAGACCAAAGGGCAGGTGTGGGTGAAAGTGCATCGGTGCCAATAACTAAGTCCAAACTCCGATCCTCACGGTTCCTTCACAACTTCAGCAGAGAATTGTTCTGCCAAGGCTAAACATGCAGAGCTAAAGCAACGGCACGCGATAGCAGTGCTTGCGGGGCCCGCACGGCACGAGGTCCATCTGCACAAAATGAGGAAACTGAAACCTGTTTGTTTCATTTTATTGGCTCACAAAGGCAGGATTGCACTTACGACGGCTGCTGCGACAACGTGAAAATCTGCAAGTCAACAGAATCCAGAGTCAGACGCGCCGGGCGACACACAGCTACACAAACAATGGGACCGTTTTTTTTAATGTTGCCTGGAGAATATTAAATCTGCAATTAATTAGTCAACCAGGTAAATTGAGGACAGTCTGACAAACATTTATACTGCAGCATTAATATGTCAATAACATACTGCCCGTCTAACATCAGCAAAGAAGACAACCTCTATTATACAAAACAAACACTGTTTGAAAAGAAAAGCGAACTAAGATATGATGAGTCCGTGTGGATCTCAGATGTCTTTGAGTGCGTCTTGTCCCTTGGGGTTCTCCAGCCAGTGTGGAGGCCAGCTGGCTTTGACGCTGGGCCGCTCCTTCAGCAGAGAGTGGTACTCTGCCAGCTTTGGGTAGCGTTCTGCAGGTAACCTACAGAACCGGAGGCAGCAGACATCTGAGCGTCAAGCCCAACATCCATCCATCCATCACATTTGTTTTACATGAGACAATGAGAAAATATATGGCTATGTGCACACTGCAGGTAAAAGTGGCCCAAAATCCGACTTTTGAATCATATTTGGGTTTTTTTTTCCTTTAAATAGTACAAATCCAATTTTTTTCCAAGCCAGATCCAGGCCACTTTCATTTGTGGTCCCAAATTGGATACATGTTTTTTAAAGCGACCTCAGTCTGGACAGTCATGCCACATTTCATTTAGCGTCTACGTCACCGAAGCGAGAGAGACGTCACAATTCCGCGCCAGCGGCGGAATCAGATGTCAACAATGGATCTGAGCAGCCGCTGCTCCACAAAAGGCCATTGTGAAAATTTGCGCTCTCTTTTTTTTTTCTTAATTTTCTTCTTCCCTTTGTCATTTAGCCACAATTGCAAAACCACTTCAAAATTGACACACACGCCGACATGCAAAGCGGCCATATTTAGTTCCGTGAACACAGCGTCACGTCATGCGGGTCGCTTCAGGCCCGTAGACCGTTCACACTGGAGACTGACGGCGGTCACGTAAGGTGAACAACCATGTGGAAAAAAAAAAAAACCCAAACAAATGGGATCTCAGCTAGAAACCTAAATCGAGCGTGGAGACCTGCGGCGTGAACGTAGCCCCAGTGTCGATACTCGCACTCACCCAAACCTGAACAGGGTAGCAACAGTCGGAAAAACGGTCACGTCTGCCAGCGAGAAGTCTGATCCCGCCAGGTGGGGGCCGGACTGCAGCCACAAAAAGGGAATGACACTGCATGTTTGAGCGCGACACACCGGCTGTCGACCATACAAGGGATTCATGTGTGGATGCCTCAGTACCTTCTGTAGGTAACCCTCCCAGAGCTGGAGCTCAGCGGCCAGAGCCTCCCTGTTTCTCTGCAGAGCTGAGTCGTGCCGCTCCCCCTCAGGGACAAACCACGCATAGTATATGACTGCATCTAAGGATAAATAAAGAAATGACTCAATGAAAAAGACAAACATATCACCACCGTTGGTCAACAGTGGGCTGGGTATGCGTTTTTACTTGCAGGGCATAAAACCTGTGCAGGTAACATCTGCCATTCACTGTTAAAAGGACAAGGATGCTTTTGGTGTCCATCAGCAGCCAGGGGACTATTTTCAGATTTATACACAGTTGGGAGTGTTCATTTACAGTAGCACGACGGTGTCCGGTGAATAAACAAAATTAAACTGTGGTTGCTTTTACCAAATTCTGCATTTTAGCCTGCCGTTTATTCCGTTTGCAGCCGTAGCTATAATGTTGTCTGTTATCATATTGGGAAAAGTAAAAAGTAAGAAAATAACTAAGGAAAAATGGGAATCAATGAACAATTCTATTAACTTTCTGTATGTATTTCTTCTATTATATTTCTGTTTCTTATATGCCATTGTAGGTATATTATTATTTCAATTTGAGTTCAGGATATTATAGGAGGCTCGTTTAAATATGCCTTGATCTTTGTATTAATTGTTCCTGTTGTATTTATTATTTTTTTGTAACTAATTTTTCTATTTTTTTGTTTGTTGTATTCCATTTTATGATATTGTGAGGGAGTTGTGCAAAAGGTACAAGACTAAATAAGCTTTCGGCTTCCTCCCGTCCCCTCTCGAATACATTCATTTTTTGTTTTGAAATATCGTTGCTTCTAATGTGATGGCTATTTGTTGCTATAGTTGTTCGGGATAAAACCAAACTATACGCAATATTACTCGTATTTCATACATTCATATTGTGTTTACATGGCTCATTAAAAACTGGCACACATGTTCTGAATAAAAGGAGAATAATAATCAAAAGCAGAAAAAGGACCTTTATAAGTACTCTTTTAGTGTATCTGATTCAAAGCTCAGTACGATTTAGACCTTTTGCACGTGGTCATGTTTATGTGC
>CAAKHG010033906.1:0-11889 GCA_901007715.1 Dactylopterus volitans
ATGAGAATACACGAGAAGGTGAAAGGACATATGAGAATGTGCAGAGAACATGAGAGGGAGCTGAGGTGAACATGAGGAGAACAGTAGAATAACACGAGGGAGAATGTGAGGTGATGTTGACAAGGTGAGGAGAACTTGTTGAGGAGAATTTGTGGAGAATGTGAGGAAAACGTAAGAATGAATGTGAGATGAAGTTGAGAACATGAAGACAAAGGGAGGCCAACTTGAGGATGAATGTGAGGAGAACGTGAGAAGGTGAGGTGAAGCTGAGGAGAACCTTGAGCCCATGCGAACTGACGGTGAGAACGTAAGGAGAGTGTGAGTTGGTGAGGCCAAGCAGAGGAGAGCTGAATGAGGAGACGGACCCTGAACGCACCACGCCTGCAGCAGGTGTGCTGTGTATGACGTGTTGTGCGTGACGTCACCACCTCGGAGGGTTCCAGCATGTCTCCTTTCACGTCCACGTTTGAGCGAGTCTGTCTGCACGCACCTGAACATGTGGGTGCACGGCGTCACCGGCGCGCAGCGTTCACGCGTCCATGGGGACGGCAGGATCCCCAGGTTCGAGGGGGAGTCGGGCCCGCCGCCCCGGCCGGACCTGGTGAGTGTAGCTGGTGGGCGGGGCTTATGCTGGTGGGCGGGGCTCAGACCTCAGGGTCGGCTCGGGACTCTGCATACCTGCCTGCAGCCCCACGTGGGCTCTCGTAAACCGTAAAACTGCAAGTCTCTGGAATGTAATCTGATTACCTCTCTCAGCTGCAGCCGTGTTGTTAACTCATCAGAAACACTGATGAAGCTCGGATATGATCATGTGATACTCGTGCAGCGTTATTAATGCAGCAGTATCCAGACACAGAGACATCATAAACGAACAATAATGACACAACAATGACAAAATCAAAGAACATCAAGATCAATTAACTGAACTGCATCGCGGGGGTATTTTTATTGTTTTATTGTTTTCAATCACTCAAATATTTATGTCCATGGATTCATAACCTGGCAAATCAATAACCAATAAGAAACCAGAGGACAGATTGATGTGACGTCACCGACGGCAGCTGGAATCACAATAGTTTGATAGACGCGGAGCATCGGGTGTGTGCGTGTGCGCGCGCACGAGAGAGAGAGCGCGACAGAGAGAGCTCCGCCAGGTTGAAAGTAGAGCGCAGAGCTACTGATTACACACACACACACACATCTGCTCCTTCATAGCTCTGCGCTCGTCCCCACGCCTGCATGAGTGTGTGTGTGTGCGCGCGCGCGCTCGCGCAGGCAGGCGTGTGCGTGTGCGCGTGCTGCTGCTTCACAATGAATGGCTGCGTGTCGCGCGGCGGAGGGAGACAGTAGCGCGCCTCTCCGTCTTCCAGAGGAGCGGCGGCGGAGCGCGGAGGGTCACCGAGGACAGCGCTTCCCTCTCGGCTCGGTGAGTGGCCCGGGCCCGCGTCTAACCGCGCGCCGGTACCGGTGTGCGCGTGCGGAAGCGGCTGCCGTCCACGGAGGAGCCCGAGCTCGCGCTTTTATTGTTTTACGGCGGCAAAGTTGCGCTGGCGGCGGTGGGGGATGGGCGCGCTCGCGGGACCGACAAACTTTAACCACTTCACTTCACCGACGGCGCTGCCTCCGCCCCCCCCCCCCCCCCCCCCCCCCCCCCCCCCCCCCCCCCCCCCCCCCCCCCCCCCCCCGCTCGCCCCTCCCTCGGCCCCTCCCCCTCCCGCATTCCTGAACTTTCCATAAACTCTCGTGTTTGACGCGAAGCTGCCGTTCCCGGCCGGACGAGCTGCACGTGAAGCCCGCGCCAAGCCGCGCACCGGCGTCCCGACGGTAAACGGGTTAACGTTTCCAGAGCCGTCCCGTCCCCCGCCTCCCCGCGCGCCGCCTCCCCCTCCGCCTCCCCCTCCGCACCGGATCATTCGTCTGTCTCGCCCACAGTTGCGGCGCTTTGTGTCCCGGGATGACCTGTTGATGTCGGTGAGGATGCAGCAGCGCCGTCCTCCGCTGTAGAGCCGCTTCTCTCCGGTAAACACGGTCACGTTCACCTCACGCTCGTGTCGGTGCAGGTTAAAACGATGAATGCCGAGCGACATTTTGGAGGGAAGCATCCGCGCGTGGACGTCCCGCGTTAGTGGCTGTGTTTGGGCGGCGGGCGGCGGGGCGGGCGGGCGGCGGGGCAGGCGGGGATAGCGCCGATCGCCGGAGCCGGTGACGATCACCTGGCGTTGATGTTGCGTTGTGGCGGATTTCGCTCGATAAACGCGACTGCAGTTGGAATAACGAACGAAATGAAACGCGTGTTGTCCCTTCTCGCCATCCCCGCCGCGATCCGGTCTGGACCAGCCGAGGACCCCCGAACCTTAGCGGGCACCGCGGCTGCGCCCGTGGGGCAGCGGGAGCTGCGGGCCGGTGGTCCCTCCTCGCGGCCCCGCTGATGATGAAGCTGCGGCTGCTCTTAACGGTTCCGTCCTACGTCACTGCCGGTGAAGCCGACGTTTCCCGCCTCCAGCGTCTGTAAACGTCGGTACAAACGTGAGCGACTGCGACGTTAACGTGCTAGCATTAGCTTTAGCTCGCTAGCTGAGGAGCGTGAATATGAGCACGCACACACGTGTAAATGAGGTAGGTGGGAGGTCAAAGATCAAGTTGTTAATTAAGTCCCCTTTATGTTTGCTGGGAGTTGTTGTGACCTCTGACCTGTGTGTGTGTGTGGGGGGGCGGTATAGGCGGTGGATGCTCAGGTGTCACTCACTCATAGTCACGCCAGGGTAACCGCAGCAGGCTATTGGGTGCTGAGAAGCTGCGGCAGGACACAGGAAGTGGCGGCGCTGCATCAGTAATGGAGGTCCTCCTCCACCGCCTGCCGTCCTCCATCATCACCGAAACCCAACAAAGAAACCTAAATGGACATCTCATCTCATTGTCCTTGGCTTATTTCGGTTCCGGGTGGCGGTCGTGCTGGAGCCGATCCCAGCTGACAGCGGGTGAGTGGCGGGGTGCAAACACCCTGGAGCAGTGGCCAGCTCATGGCAGGGCCACATGAAGATAGACAACCACTCGCACGCACACCTACGGGCAATTTAGAGGAGCCAGTTAAGCTCAGCATGCTTTTGGAGGGTGGAAGGAAGCCGGAGTACCCGGAGAGAACCCACGCAGACACGGGGAGAGCACATAGAAAGATCCCAGGCAGGGAATGCAACCTGCCACCTTCTTGCAATGAGGCAACGGTGCTAACCACCACCGCACCACCGCATGGCCCCATAAATGGACATAAAGCCAGTGAAATGGCGACATCATGTAAGAAGAATAAGATCTGGTCATGCAGGACGCCAACAACATGGCTGCCTAATTAGTTTCAGTGATGATACTGTGATTGCGGCATGATGTCAGTATCACTTTTAGTGTGTGTGTGTGTGTGTGCGTGTGCGCTGACGGTCCATATCTGCTGGTGATGAGTTCCTCTGACAGACAAGTAATCTATAATATTACTATGAATTAATACGTTCAGCAAAAATCAGCATCAAGCCTCGTTTCCACCAACGCTCCGCATTAGAACCGTAAACCCTGGATCTAGTTAGCGTTTCCACCACAGACCGTAGCCTACATGGTAGGCGGGGTTTGTTCTGGATGGTCATCATGTGGAACCTTCTCCAGGTCCTCCTGCCCACGCGGTCCAGCTGTTGTGGTCTTTGAAACCAGGATAATCACTGCCGAGCTTTTAGCTTCTGGTCCTTCATCGCTCGGCCGTTGGCTGGAAGCCCTCCGCAGCCTCTCTGAGAGACCAGCTGGAGAACCTTCTTGTTCCTCACTGCTTCGCCCAGCTCCCACTGTAGCTCCTCCCTCCCTCTGTATCACGCACTGCAGTTTTCCACGGAAAAACCAAAAGTCTGGAATCCTCACTCGTGAGATGGATGTTATATTTAAACATGGCGCGTTTGTGATTTATTCCCACCATCGCGTATTGATCTGGGTGACCTATCAGTGACTGTGGTGTGTCTAGCCCCACCCTTTAAGTAGGGGATCAGGGTGCTCTGTACCCCAACAGAGAGGTCACCAGGATCAGGAAGGTCCGGTTTCTTGGGTACCATCCCCACCCATGTCAGTGTAAACGCTAAAACATAACCGAGCCGAACCACTCGGTGTAAACGGGGCTGAGTGGAACCAGCTGTGGTGGTGGTTGCAGTCGGAAGTGTGTTCACCCTTTATGAGCTTTCATAGAGCAAATCTGCCAGAGCATATCTTTATCTTTCACATGCTGTAGTGCCATTTTTGGAGCATTTTAATTTTTTATACATCAATAAAACCCTTATATCCCAAATTTTAATAGTGTGTAATAATATTTATAATAATATACAAGTCCATTCTAAACAAATGACTAAGAAGTACAATAATCCAGAAAATAAACCTTTTTCCCCCATATTCTTCTAAATACAGAAGTCTGCATCCCTTAAAATTGTTGATGTAAAAAGGATGCACAAAATCCTTCAAACCACAGACAACTTATTCTGAGTGTGTTTAACTTCACTTTTTAGATGCACTCATTTTTATAGAAACTAACAAAAAACTAATATAAAATGCACATTGTTGTTTTTTGCAAACATCAACATCAAATTAAACCATTTACACTAGATTAGATCTATAGAGCACCCAGGGTCTGGATTATAACGTTTTATTTTTACCAGATATCTGTAAAACCTGTAGTGGAAGGAAATGGCACACGTTGAGTGTGTGATATGTAAGCATAAGTCTTCTGGTTTTATATGCAAAAAGAATTATTGCTCTCTCATCTGGTTGCAGTTCTACTGGCATTTAAAAATAAATATGCAAATGAGAGCGCCGACGCTCCTGCTGGTCAGAAAAGGTTAGACAGTAGACCGTGAACACAACATATAAGCCATATTTTAATAGCTACAAGCCTGAAAAGCATCTCATGTTATAAAGGTACAAAATAAACAGATTAATAAAAATAAAGTGTGTAGTCGGCATGTCTGGGTGATGCCAGCTGATGTGTTAGCATTAGCAATGCTAATGCAATGTGTCACCCCCCCAAACCCTCCCAACCCCCCCAAGCCCAATGATCACATTTCGGCAGGTCTCCTCCTGGAAGATCTGAGAAACTTCTCCAGACATCGATGGACGTTTGAGTCGTGCACGCCGACCTTGGCGAACACCTACTGGAGGTTACTGCTTCTCTGGCTTTGCTTGAATGCTAACCTGCACCTGTTCTCCACGTCTCCTGCAGACCCTGTGCTGCTGGGCAGAGCGTTATGGCTCAGACGCTGCAGATGGCGATCCCCAATTTTGGAAACAGTGTGCTGGAGTGTCTGAACGAGCAGCGGCTGCAAGGCCTCTACTGCGATGTCTCCGTGGTCGTCAAGGGACATGCCTTCAAGGTCTGTGACCTTTGACCTCCTGAGTGGTAAAATGTCTTCATCAGGGGAGCCGTCATCGACCATCTGATAACCTTATAAAGATTCTGTGAGACCAGTCGGAGGTCACGTAGCTCATAACGCCCCTGCCTGACAAGAGCTGACTTGAGCAGCCAATCAAATCATGTCAGAAATGGGAACTGCAGTTTCTGAAGGAGGCAAACGGAGGAAATGTGTCCTTTTCCAACCACGACTCTTCATCAGAGGTGGAGACGGATTCATACAGTCGAGTATCCCGATATTGTATCGATAAACAGATTCCAAGTATCAATCTTTGACATAAATTGCATTTATGGACATTTATGGTCTATCTGCTTAACTGCATTTTACTACAATATAAAGAAAGTGAAGATTCTGCTTTTCCTTCGGAACATAATTTGCAGTTGAATAAAAGGTAGAAAATTGCAAAATATGGTATCACAATCCTCAGCTTTTTATAAAGTCACAGTATAACTGTTTAATGACTTTATTGTGATAATATCGTATCACGGGAATATTGTATTGTGATTGTGGATACGAAATTATCTCAATTCTCATCATCAAGTATCGTGGTAATATTGTGACTTAAGCATTGTAATGATATTGTATGGCGGGGTCGTCATAGAGATGAGAAGTAGGTGGCGCCGTTTCTGTCATCATTAGACGACTATAGAAGAAAGGAGGAGCTTTGGCTTTGCGTCCCGCTGTAACAGTTGTTGTAAAAACGCTGACGAGCCGCTCGTCCACGACCTCTGATATGATGTCGCTGCAGTTCTCCAGGAAACAACCTGATTGGTGAAGAGGATGATGTTCACGAATCACATGTTTGCGTGTCATTGCGGTTGACTAACGTCACTTGTACTCGCCATCCACTCCGCAGGCCCACCGCGCTGTGCTGGCGGCCAGCAGCTCATACTTCCGGGACCTGTTCAACGCTGGGGGGAAGAGCTCGGTGGTGGAGCTGCCGCCAGCGGTGCAGCCGCAGAGCTTCCAGCAGATCCTGGCCTTCTGCTACACGGGCCGCCTTAGCATGAACGTTGGAGACCAGTTCCTGCTCATGTACACAGCAGGCTTCCTCCAGATCCAGCAGATCATGGAGAAAGGAACCGAGTTCTTCCTCAAGGTAAGCTGCTGACGTAGAGAGGAAGACTGAAGGAAGGTGGGAAGGCTGTCTCCATAGCAACAGAGTAGGGTTGTCCCATTCTGCTTCAATCTTTGTTCATGAGGATCCTGATCTTCGGAGTCTGGGACATGCTCCTGTGCTGCTAGCTTAGCTATTGAATCTGCTGCTAGCTTTGCTACCATACATGCTACTTGATATGCTACTAGCTATGCTACTAAATATACTTCTAGCTATGCTACCTAATATGCTACTAATTAAGCTGCTAGCTATGCTACAAAATATGCTGCTAGCTATGCTACCAAATATGCTACAAAATATGCTGCTAGCTTTACTACTAAATGTACTGCTAGTATGTTACTAATTATGCTACTAAATATACCGCTAGCTATGTTAGTCATTATTCTACTAAATGTGCTACTAAATGTGCTGCTAGCTATGCCACTCAAAATTCTCTTGAATCTGCTGCTAGCCATGCTACCCAATATGCTACTAGCTATGCTACCCAGTATGCTACTAAATGTACTGCTAGCTACGTTACTCATTATGCTACTAAATATTCCGCTAGCAATGTTAGTCAATATTCTACTAAATGTGCTGCTAGCTATGCTGCTCAAAATGCTACTAAATATGCTAATAGCTATGCTCAGTCATGTATGTCCATCTACTCCAGTGGCCGCTGAAACAGCCGCAAGGGATGATGGGAACTTTACTCTGGAGGAGGAACATTTCTTAGTATTTGTGTTCATGTGAGACGCACTAGCAGGTCAAATAGGGATTATTGGTTATTAATTAACATAATCAAAGTATGAACCATTCTTTCACATTAGCGTTGGTATAACGGCCACAGCGCCCTGAGCACGTCTGTTCTGGGAAGCTAAGCAGGGTTAGGTTATGGTTAGTTCGTGGATGGGAGACCGCTGGGAACACGAGGTGCTGTGGTCCTCCAGCAGGCCCACCACCTGCAGGTGGAACCAGATTTGTCCGGTCCGATGTGGATCGGTCGGCAGGCCGCAGCACGCCACCCGGAAAGGCGGAAGAAGACAAGACTTTGTATAAGAAGTGGGTGGAGCCAGCGTGACATCATTTGTTGTTATTTAGCCACCCTCTTGTTTTTTTGCAACCACAGATGATGATATTTAGACAGACGAGAGGGCGGAGCTTGAGAAGAGCGGTCGTCATGGTATTGATCTGTCAATCACATGGCAGTCCTGCTCAAAATCACCCCCTCTTTATTTGATCTAGCTGAAACTTCTACATAGTCACCGGAGCGTCGCCCCCTGCTGGCCGTTAGGAGGTGCCTCCACATCAGCTGGAGCTGGCATCCGTTTGGAGTCATGGTTCTGTCATTTGGTGACAAATTAACATGGCGACCTAAACGTGAATGACTCCCGCCCCTCCAGGTGTCCTCCCCCAGCTGTGACTCACAGGGTCTACACACAGAGGAGGCGGAGCCTCAGAGCCCCGTCGCTCAGATGGCAGGTGGAGTCGCTGTCGTCGCCACAGTTGCAGTGAGACCCACCTCTTGTCTGACACCCCTGCCCCTGGTGTCCAAAGTGAAGACAGAACAGACGGCCACCACGCCTCAGCCCCTCCCACAGCAGGTGAGCAGCAGCGAGGTCTTTGAATGCAACAGCAGCGTCATGTTTAATGGAGGAAGGCAAAGTCAACCAAATTCACTAACTCGTTCTGCAATAATGATTAAGTTAAATCTAAAAAATTTACAATTTGATAATGTACAAGATCAGGAAGTAGAATCACGTCACCGTGTGACATGTGGTCAAACAGGTGTGACACGATGTAGTTTTTTGACACTGACGGTGACGTTAACGGTGTCATTTATGTAAACATTAACAGTAACATTGTGACAGTGACGTTAACGCTGACCTTCCTGTGGTTCTTGCCAGGAGGCGTTCCCCTACTCTGTGGTCTGCACCCCTGTGGCCAAGCGGCTGTGGGAGGGGGGTAACCGTGAGAGTGGCGGTGGGTCAGGAGGGGCTGGTGGAGGAGGCCAGCGGAAGGCTGCTCGCTACTCTTCCTCCTCCTCCTCGTCGTTCTCCACCAACACTAACCTGCCCACGGCCAACGCCACAATGGTGGGCGGAGTCAACAATAACCACAACAACAATAACAACAACGGTGGCACCCCTGAGGGCACGAGCCCGGGAACACTCAGCATGTACACCAGTGACTCGCCCATCAGTTACCACGACGACGAGGAAGAGGATGAAATCACAGACGACAGCGCAGAAGAGCAGTACAGACAGATCTGCAGCATGTACACCATGTACAGCATGCTGAACGCCAGCGCCACAGGTACCAGCACGCTGCTGCATCATAGGCCGGTGTCACGGCTACCACGATTACGATTGTTACTCTTGTCTCCTCAGTGGTTGGCGAGCGTGTGGAGGCTCTGCCAGATGTGGCCCCGGACTCTGGCGGCGGGCGGGGGGGCCGTGGCGGGCGCACTCGGCAAGATCTGGCATCGCTGCCCGCTGAGCTCATTAGCCAGATCGGGAACCGCTGCCACCCGAAGCTTTATGAGGAGGGAGATCCGGCAGAGAAGCTGGAGCTGGTCAGCGGCACCTCGGTGTTCATCTCCCGTGCGCAGCTCATGAACTGCCACGTTAGTGCCGGCACGCGACACAAGGTGCTGCTGCGACGCCTCCTTGCCGCCTTCTTCGACAGGTCAGTCCAGGCGCCGTGTCACGTGGTCTGTGTGGGGAGTAGCAGAGGGCCAGCTGCCTTGTGCTGCTTCCATGATGGGGTCATGAGGTCATTCTGCAGGGGTCAGGACCTTGAGCTTGTGCAATTGCAGCTTAACTTCCTGTCTGTGTCTGGATCAGTCGGTCATGTGACCTTCAGTCACCAATAGAACGGGGTGTTGCAGGGCCGGGTGGCGGCCGGACGGTGGCCTCACCCTCTCCAGTCTTTGAGAGTGCGCGACTGTGTCCTGTGGTCGTCCACGGCGTTGACGGTGTTTCTTTCCCAGGAGCACGCTGGCCAACAGCTGTGGAACCGGCATCCGCTCTTCAACCAACGACCCAAATCGCAAACCGCTGGACAACCGCGTGCTTCACGCCGTCAAATGTGAGTGACACGTGTGCTCTGCTTGATGCTGGCGAGTGCCGTGGCACCGCAGCTGGTACTAATTGTTTTCTCTGTCTCCGCCTCCAGTCTACTGCCAGAACTTCGCTCCGAGCTTCAAGGAGAGTGAGATGAACGCCATTGCGGCCGACATGTGCACCAACGCCCGCCGCGTCGTCCGTAAGAGCTGGATCCCCAAGCTTAAGCTGCTGATGGCTGACAGCGACGCCTATTCGGCGTTTCTCGCGGACAACGTCAAGCTGGAGGCTGACGGTCTGGGCACCGAACAAGGCTTTGACCCCACTTCCTTGGAAACTGTGGCGGCGGTGGTCAACAGCAGCGAAGCGGGAGACGGCACTCCGGCAGCGGACGGTCTCCAGGCGGCGAGTGGAGACAGCAGCACTTTGTTTTGAGTGAAACGTGAACGTGACTGATGAAAGATGGCGGATGGTGTTTCTTCCTCTTCCTCGACTCCTCTCTCACATCAGTTTGTTCCACTTTTACTTCCTGCGTTTGTCTCTGTATCCAGAATCCTGCTCGCTGCTGATTGGTCCTTTTGGCGGTGGAGGGAGGAGGTGCCCCCCCCCCCCGACCCCACTCTCCTTCTCCCTCCACCGCTTCCTCTCACCGTTTCTGTCATGGAGGTGCTTTGTTACATCATCCAACATTCCGGGGGAGGAGTCACTCCCAACACTGTTCATTGATGTTGAATGTAAGCATGGCAAAGAGCGGCGGCGTCGTAGGTGGTTGTGAGGTCAGCGGTGGAATGAGTGTTCATCTGTATATTGGCTGGTTCATGATCTCCCTGCCCCCTGACCTCTGCAGGCATGCTGGGTAACCGCCCGCCCGCCCGCCCGCCTGCCCGCTGTCGCCGTTAGACCCCAAAAAGATGTTTATTTACTTAAAAATTTGTGTTTGCGTGGTTGCCATGGTTTCCGTGGTTGCCGGCAATGGCGTGATAAATGCACTGTTATTTCCTGCGGCATGAAAACAATCGAAGTATCTTTTATAGAAAAACAAAGTGCAGTTTTATTTGAAAAAATGAAAGAAAATGAAATTGTCAGCTAAAAAAGTCAGGTGCGTGCGTGCGTGCGTGCGTGCGTGCGTGCGTGCGTGCGTGCGTGCGTGCTAGTTGGTTGTTTCAGTCCGCTGTGGCTGCACATACATACTCAAACATTTGAACGCCGCCAGCTGCAAAGCCTCATGCGGATTAAAAGGGAACAACACCAAAACTTAACAGTACTTCAAAGTGCTGGGGCTGTTACCATGGAGACGTCCCTGACAGGTGTGTTTTATCACACTGAGGCTATAGTCTTTGCCATGATGGCGATGTAGGAAAGACCAGCTGCAGCCCAGCCTGGCGGCGTTGAGTTGAGGATCTGTGTCGGAGCGGCGTTGAAGGCCTGCAGATGTGCTGCCGATGTCGCCGTGTTGGTGTGTGGCGCGTTGACATTGCAGTGGTACACGCCCCCGATGGTGGCCGCGTGTTGGTCTTGCAGATGCATGTTTTACAATGGCGAGAAGCTGGAGTAGCATGAAGCTTTGTGGTGTCGGACGAGCGTTGTGGACGTGAGGACGCACACACACACACACGGACGGTTAAAGAGAAGCACATGAATGGCGCCGCACAAATCTGACGCAGGAGGAGGCCAAAGCGGCGGTGACGTCGAGGAGGCGTGTTTACTGTTTACTTGTTTATTGTCTGAAAGAGACAAGTCAAAGACGCCTGAACGTCTCATGGCGGCGAGGACATGAAGATGTCTGCGTCCTCGCCCCCAAGCTCGGTGGTAAAACCCATGCAGACTGAACCAAGTTCACTCATGGAGGGCGAGGCTTGCACCTTCTTTAAAATTTCTTTTATCTTAAAACCGCCTTACACAACAGGCAAGGAGGCAGGGTGTGTGTGTGTGTGTGTGTGCGTGCGTGCGTGCGCGCGCATGTGTGTGAGAGTGTAAGAATATCAATGTAGGTATGCAGTGTTTTTTTTTGTCCCTCCCTAGATTCCCTCTATCTCCATTTATGGCATGTTAATGTCTGCTCACTTGAAAGAGTGTGTGTGTGTGCGTGCGTGCGTGTATGTGTGTTGCTTCATGCAGTGACTGCGCATGTCTGTAACTGGGTGGTTTGGGTGCTCAGCTCTGCAAGGTCTCGTGTGTGTGTGTGTGTGTGTGTGTGTGTGCGCGTGCGCACGCGCAGAGATTGAGAAGAGTGGCTGTTTGTTTTTGTCTGCCACACACACACACACACACACACACAGAGCATAGCACTTAAAATTTCAAA
>CAAKHG010033907.1:0-12487 GCA_901007715.1 Dactylopterus volitans
CATGGAGCACATTTCAAGTAGGTCTGTTTTGATGGGGGCCATCCAGCAGTGTGGCTCGCCCCGCCGTTGTAAAACAGCATACATTAAAGGTGTTAGTGGCAGCCACCAGTCACAGAACTCAATTCTGTCCTGTGGGTGATGTGTATTGCTGGATTCACTGCAGTGGGCTGTGCAGGGAAGTACCCACATAAGCAAACCCAAATTAAGTACATAAACCCAGTGTTTATTTTTTTTCTTCGCACATCATTTTGTACTGATTGTGCTTTTTTTTTTTTTTTTTTTTCACCTACTCCCCGCCTAATTTGCATGCCTCACTGTCAGACATCCGGTTTTTGAAGTTACTGAACCCTAACTGGTCCTTATTGGACTGTTTACCTTTTTTATGTCTGCTATTCAAGACACTGAGGATGCTTTGCATTGTGCTAACACGTCTACTTGCTTTCCCCACTTGTCTATTAGCTCCTGCAAGACGAGACAGGAGGAGAAACACTTGGTTCTATGGCAGCGGCAAGCAATTAAAATTCAAATAGTTCCGGTTCGGAAAATTTCTCTCCGGAAAAGATCCAAACCTCATAATATCCAAATTGCATCCCATGTCTGTTAAATAAAATCAACACTGTACATTTTATTATCAATTCAGCCATACTTGTTTCCCCTTCCTTCCTTTCACAAAACGGTAAACACCACTATTGCATACATTTCAAGTAAAATAACAGAGGCACTTAAGGCCTATATTTCAAGTAAAACGTCACAGGCACACAACGCCTACTTTGCAAGTTGATGAAAACAGGAACATTTTTTTTTTCTCAGTAAAATAAAGAAATTAAAGTTTGCGGCTGTGCGCTTCACAATGAACACAGCCAACACAACACTGGCAAACATTTCAAATAAAACAAAAAAAACGGGCACAATTTGTAGCTACATTTCAAGTAAAAGAAAACAGGACTGAAACTCCCAAATAAAGTAAATCACAAAAGGGCCTCTTGAAGAAAAAGTGCCCCGTTTTGATTTAATATTATTATTTTTCACGTTCTTTTGTACTTCTTTTCAGTAGCTCGAATCTTGGCTTGAATGGAGTTAGTGGCGTTCTCATGCACAAATGTACTGTAAGTGCTCGTTGGTGAGCCTGGAATGCTGCTTTTTTTTGGTTTGTTTTTTATAGTGTTCGTAGCAGAGACTGCTGACTCAGGGCTGTAGGTAGAGCCAAACATGGTCAAGGTTTGCAGTGGCTACTTTGGTTAGACCAGTGAAAGCGGTCTCAAGCACAATTGGTAGCCAGAAAATAGCAGGGTCACTTGCTCCGAAATGATCTCTGAGTGCAACATCGGCTAGCAGATCGGTAAGATCCCGTTGTAGAGATCCAGCATGCGCCCACGTGCTCAGCTCGGTCATTCTTGCACACTCTCACCTCAGATTGCTGTGGATAAGTTTCCCCAAAGCACCTGCGTTTGATCGCGTCACGACGCTTAGCTTTACCACTTTTAATCGAGGCCGCCGTCTCATAGCATCTGAGGCACAAACGTTTTTTTTATTTTTTTTTATTTTCTACATCGGCTCGCCCTACTTTTGCTCATTTTTTTTTTGCCCCGTAAACTATTGATTTGATTGGCTTATTTGAGTGACGCTATGATCACAACAAGCGTATGTCGTATTAGCTGCATTAGCTGCGCTGGCAATCTGTGGCCGCGCCAATGGGGAGAGAAACAACAACGCTCCGTGAGGATCATTACATGCATTGTAATATTTATCAGGCATTGGTCACAGGTCTGGATTAAACAGTCACCTGGTCCAGACCTGGGCCGCGGTCCGCCATTTGGTTGTGCCTGTTCTCCTCCTGTATTACCTCCTGTATGTGTGGCATTTACACCAATTAGTCATAACATTATTACCACTGACAGGTGGAGTGAATAATACAGATTGTCTAATTATCATATCACCTGTCAGTGGGTGGGATATATTAGGCAAGCAGTCAACATTTTGTCTTCAAAGCTGATGTGTTAGAAGCACGAAATATTGGCAAGTGTAAAGACTTGAGCAACTTTGATAGGAGCCATATTTGGATGGCGAAACGACTAGGTCGGAATATCTCCAAAATTGCAGTGTTCAGGAAGGTAAAGGGGTGAACCAGCGGCATCGTCATGGGCGGCTGATGCCTTGTTGCACGTGGAAAGCGAAGGCCGGCCAGAGTGGTCCGATATATCAGGCAAGCTACGTTTGCTGACATTGCTAAAAAAAAAAGAAAAAAAAAGTCAGTGCCAGTTCTGAAAGAAAGATGCTAGAATACACAGTGCAGTGGCAGTTTGTTGTGCATGAGCCTGCGTAGCCGCAGACGAGTCAGGGTGCCCATGCTTGCCACCGTCCACTGCCGAAAGCAGCAACAGTGGGCACGTGAACATCAGAGCTAGACCAAGTGGAAGAAGGTGGCCTGGTCTGATGAATCCAATTTTTCAGTGCATCATGTGGCTGGTCGAATGTGTGTGCGTGGCTTGGCTCAAGGATGCACTTTGGAAATAAGGAAAGACGGTAGTGTGATGCTTTGGGCAATGTTCTTCTTGGGAACCTTGGTTCCTGCTATTCGTGTAGACGTTACATTGGCATATAGCACCTACCTAAGCATTGTTGCAGATGATGTCCACCCTTTCATGGAAATGGTGTTCCTTGAAGGCAGTGGCCTCTTTCAGCAGGACAATGCTCCCTGCCACAAAGCAAAATGGTTCAGGAATGGTTTGAGGAACATCACCCCAGTTCAAGGTGTTGACTTGGCCTCCAAATTCTCTGTGGGCTTTGCTCGACGAACAAGTCTGATCAATGGAGACAATGCGACCCCACCTCGCAACTTAAAGGATTTGCTGCTAACATCTCGGAAGCCAGACACAACAGCACACTTGCAGAGTTCTAGGGAAGTCCAGGTCTCGATGGATCAGGGCTGTTTTTGGGACAAACGGGGGACCCACACAATATCACACAGGTGGCCATAATGTTGCTTGATAGAATACTTGCGTGTAGGATGAACCGGTGCTTCCTGGCTCCTCCAGAAGCAACTTTCTCCTTGCTCCTCATCTCCTCAAGGTGCACTCAAGGTTTATTTAAGGGAATGAAATGAAGAAATAGGAAGGTAGGAAACCATTAGCATTGTGAAAACCACTTCAGATCTCCTTGCTTTTCAATCCTGCCTTCAGGCCGTCCACCTGAGGTGTCCCTCTCCGGCCACCCTCAAGCCCCCCCGGTCCGCTTGCCTAAGGCCCATTGCCCTGGATCCTATCCAGAATCCACCTGAGACTCTAGGCTCCATTCTCCTCCCCTGCGGTTCCTTGAGATTTTGAAAGATGGGTAGAGGTGTGTCCAACCACTGTGAACCGCTCACTTTGCTCCACATAATTAGAAAAAAGTGAGCCACTTATACAACTGCAGGATACAAATGCAACTACTGTATATTTCACCAGGAACAAAACCTTAATATGAGGAATACAGTTTAATTTCCCCAAATAATCCAGCAGCAGGGTGAATACATCACAAGATCAAACGGCTTCTTTCTCAGTATTTCTCACTTCAACTTCTCTCTTTTATGTCTGAATTCAAAGCCTTGCAAGAACTCCCACGTATGTCTGATTCTTAATGTCACCGTCTGCCCTCATGAATAGATGTTCTTGCATCCACGACAATGTATCCGAGACCTTAATTAAACCGAATTATCTTTAGCATCGTCCCCAAATTAATCGCAAATTAAAATCGCTTGTTTTCCATGAGCATGGCACCAATATAGTCTGGGAAAAGCTATATCGCTGAGGATGGGTCTAAGACTCACACAAAGCACCTTAATTCACTGAGAAAAACACCTAACCTACAACATTAAGAGCTGAAATAGATTCATCGCAGATGTTTATGTTTAAGGTATAACGGTTTATTCCTTTTGGTCTTGTTCGAATAAAGCCTTGTGTACAGACAATTGACAGCACTTTAAACATTCTTTAGTCACTAGTACTTTTTTAATTTCACGTCATTCTCCCTTTCAGCATTTAGTCTTTGGAGATGTGAGGCAGAGAAAAAAAAATGTAATTATTCTTCTAGCACAGTAGCATATGATACAGTTCAAGGTGTTCCCATTCCCAGTCATCTGTGTGTAACTCAATATATAATGACATGCTGTTGTCAGTGGTTCACATCATATTGACTGCGCGACTTATTAGCAATTTCTTTCAGGAGGCTGTTTCCACGAAACAAAATCACTGGAGTTAATCTTTTTTTAGTGATTCCAGCTTAGTGACGGAAAGCAGAGGACCCTCAGACCTCATACGCCTTCCCATCAGTGTTGAGCTCTGCCAAGAAAGCCATATTTCCGTTCAAGGTCCAGTTAAAGAGCAAGGAAGGGGTTGCAGATGGTAATCACCTTAGTAGTGTAGTCTGTCTCCGATATTCCATCTAATATGCAACACTGACGACTGATCATATATTATTGATGCCCCATCCCGGCTGATCTTGAAAGGTCCGACCGTGACTATCCATCTCATGGATATTTCAGCACCACTTCTTCCACAATGTGGCCACTTCACTTCCAGGGGTCTAAATGATGAACAAATAAAGTGCATCTGCTGTTAAACTGGCAGTTGGATTTAGTTTGTGGCTCACAGAGCGGATTAGGAATGGGGCGTTCATGAAATGTTTAACCCAGTTTGTTTTTATTTTGGTTTTTTGGTTTTTCGATTCCTTAGGCTTGTATGAAATATAAATGCGGAAATATTTCCACAAATGTGGCCCGCAATCATTTTGCTGAGGGACTGAGGCACAACAAAAACTTCTTTAATGTTTTAATATGCTGACATAAATTTTAAACCACAGATTCAATAATTACACCCTGGTGGAGGTTCTTCAAATGCAATTTGACAAATGGCCTTCCTGCAAATGTTTTAAGAGACGATAGAGAGCACTTTAAAGCAGCAACGGTACTAGTTGCTAAGCATCTCATGCTCAGACAGCTTTTCTGTGAACTCCAACTGAAACCTCAGACTGCTCCCCAATTTACCTGACAATGATATATATATATATATATATATATATATATATATATATATATATATATATAATCTTTAACGATCCCTCCTCAGGTTGGATGCTGCAGATTAGCATCTTTTCGGTGATACTTGTTTGAGAGCTGTTTATGCACATTGTAACCGTCACAATGAATAAATCAGTAGATAAACTAGGCGCACCCAGAGGGTACAAACCTCCACCACGGCAGCACAATTTCCCCTTCATTTCTACGCTAGGGGAGTCACCATGGACACCGAGCGGTCTCTATCCGGACCACGGGTAGTACAGAGCGGTGCCTCAGCAGAGCGCTGCAGATGGCGAACGTGGCGAAAATAAAACAAACAAAACACCCGGATCCTCGCTAATGATCAGCCGCAAAGGAGCCCATGGCAAGTTTCAAGAGGAATCGCAGCCGTGTGGATGAAAATGATAGATCTGGATGCGTTTCTTAGCATTGACGTCATCACATTAATGATGGCTAAGCGCAGCAGCCCATGAAAAATCCTTAAAAAAAAATTAAATAAAAATCCCAAAATGTCATCAGTTGTTCCTTAGGCAAAGCTGTATTATTAGAAGGGGAAAAAAAAGTATCTGAATTTTTTCGTGCAATCCTGCTGACAGATAAACGACGTGGAAGAAAATCGCATTGGTCTGATCTGATATGCCTTAGATACCCTGATGACTGACTGGCTCGGATGAATATATGTAATAAAAGCTTCGCTCATTAAATGCAACCCAGCATTTTTGGAATTGAATCCATTAATTTGTTAACTGATGTCCATCTTAATTTATTGATGTTTCTGTGACCTCTGACACGGAGAGGGCGGGCGAGGGTGCGGAATTGTTGTCTCTGGCATCTGATTTTCATGCAAGAGAGTAAAGTAATAGACAGTTTTACATCTCATTACAGGCCTGCAATTAAAATGTTCCTTTTCATTACCCATTAATCACCATTCTTGCCAAACGTTCTCCAAGTGTGAATTAATTAAAAACGAACACAGTCCAACGTGACTTATCATTTAAATCCTCCCCTTTCTTGATCTTTAGCTCTTTTCATCTTTGGGACTCGTTTGAATTGGCAGTTACAAACCAAATAATAATACAAATACCATTTTTAACAGATCTGATACCAATGTGAATCATTGTTAACCTGACTGCAGGAAAATTTTTTTTTTAAAAATCAGTCCGTGTGTGTTCAAATTTGCCCTCAAGATGTCCTCAATGTACATCTCATGTCAAGTGTTGCCTTTGAAATGTAAAAACCCCCTAATCTTGCTTCTGGCAATAAAGAATTGTGAACATTTGTTTTAACACATCCGCGACTGTTTGAGGTTGCCACACTGAAACATTCCATGGCTGCAAATCACTTGTAATCCCATTGAAACACATTACAGTTCTGCTGGATCTGAAATAAATTTCACTCAAGACATGCTGCTGGGAATGCTCTCACTCTAGCTGTCTGCATATAAATTTTCAAGGAGGCGACAGAGCATTTAGATCTACCCACTAGACACAGTGCATTCAAGATATTCAGGTCAAGGGATGCTAATAGACCCCAATCCTAAAAGTTTCATTACACCAGTCGTTTTATGAATAACATTCTTTTTTTTTTTGTTCACCCCCATGCTTTGATCTATTCCATTGTCACGTCGAGTGGCTGACTGGCTTTTTGTCTCACCAGCAGACGCGCGTCCTTGTGCGCTGTTGATTCATTGCAGAGAGAGAGAAGCTGATCTTACAGCATGTGATGCTGAAGAGATGTCTGATGTCTGGAGGCTGTAACCAAATTTGCGTCTTCTTCAGACATATATATATATATATATATATATATATATATATATATATATATATATATATATATATATATATATATATATATATATATATATATATATATATATATATATATATATATTTTTTTTTTTTTAAATAAAAAGTGGGCTAACCCACATGAACTGGAGGTGGTGCAGTTGCTATGCCATCGATGTCAACCTGAAACATCCAGATAGTGCTTGTTTTTCCCAAGTGAAAAATTTTGCAGTTTATAGTTTGAACTTTTGAGTTTCCTCCCTTTATTTCCCCCCTGTTAAAATGGTTTTTTTTTTTAATTATTTATTTAGGAATGGAATTTATTAATCTGGGCTTTACGACTAATTGAATGATCGAATTGTAACAGCATATATTGACATATTATACCACTCTGGATGTCTAGACAGATGCAAATATTAAGAGTGAATCGTGATATTTAAGACACCTTATAATATGCGGAGTGAAGTTTTGTTTTTTTGTTTTTTGACGAATGTACAATGAAAAAAATGCAGAATAATATTCTGCACCAAGCATTTTCATATAGCACAGAAGTTTGTATAATAGATGTAGCTGTAGCACTCTGGGCTTTGAGAAATGCAATTTCAATCCACTGTATGTGTCACACATATTGCATAATTGACAATAAATCTTTGAACTTTGAACCTTGAAGAAGTTCTTTTTTTTTTGGTGCCAACTCATGCTCAGGAAAAAAAAATATGGATTCAAAGTAATTAATTGATAATGACTGCGTCATCGCACCGACTTGGAAATGGAGAACATCTAGACCGAATCCAATTTTATCCTATTATCGGAGGCAGAGAACGAGACGGGAGGTTCCGCGCTGCCTCGTACCAGAGCCGAAGCTCCATGGATGGTTACATGGATATTTTAGGGATCTGGGTGTGACAGTTTGGGGTCATTCCGGGGACGCTAACGCCGCATACGAGGAGGCAGAGGACCAACTCCTGAGGTCCAGAGCAGGTGCCAGACTGACTGAGGTGAGTTGCGTAGTTTTGAAAAAGATATGCTGACCCACAGATTAATTGCAAAATATATGCCCCAAGTGTGCAAAGAGGCTCACGCTAAAGCACATTTTTCAACATTTTGTGATTTATAACCTTTTTTCGACTGCAAATTATTTCCCTAAAGGAAAACTTATCATCTGTTTTTTTTTCGAATAAGAGTTTTCAGTCTGTTTATCTCACTTCAGTCATTTTTACTGCAGCCGAACTGAATATTAATGCAGACAGACTCACTAACAGTCATAAAAACTTGACATGGACATTGCGTGCATTATTGCAATTTATGCAACACCCGGGACGTGCCCATTCCAACCATAGCTTTCTGAAAGGAGCTTATTGCGTGTCTGTTGGAGAGGACGACTGGTGATTTGTTATAAAATAAAATCTGTTCTAGAAGTGTACTTACAGGGGAAAGGCAGAAGGGAAAACTGTGAAATCAGCTGGAGCAGCGACGGCGCAGTGGCTGCAAACTGGCAGGCGCGTCCCGCCATGATAATTCCTACTCTAATAAACCATGTCTGAATTACAGAGTGCACAGGGAGCCACAAATTGCTGACTTTAAACAGTTTAGATGATTGCAGGTTATTTGCGATAACTTTAACCTGACGGAATCATTATTTCCTATAACTTTGGGCTGGGAAAGAAGGGTCTTGACCATTTTTTTTACAAAATGTTAATGGCTGTGATCTGAACCACAATGAGGGCAAAATACCTGATGGTTGCTCATAATCCATATATTATAGAGGTGTTTATGTATTTTCTGAGACTGCATGCTGGAGTCATCCATGTAACTGAGGCGAGGCAAAATACGTCAACCCAAAGACAACGATCTTGATTAAGCATTTTGATGAATGCAGCTTGTGCTAAAGCACGTTGGGATCTGGCTACTCAACTATGTGGTACATAACATTTCAAATTATCGGAGGAAAGGGAAATAATCGCCCTCTTATGACCCAAAAAAAAATCCACATGTAGGTGACAGAAATCCAGACGTTGATGGAAATCCAAGCGTAGTACCTCCTGCCTCACTGAATTCAGGCGTGTTCCCCGCAAGCAGGGGAACGTCAGGGACACTTACTTCAGCACGACATGATGGCCAATACCCGGTCCCATCCCCCATCGCCAAAGAGCAGACGCTCACCAGATTAATGTATCCATATCAAACGTGTCGCATGTCCGAACTGCACCAAATTCGCAAATGTACTTGCCAAGATTGGACACGTTCCGGAGATATGCGAGAGACATAAAGGCAGATAAACAGAGATTGCTCGCCGTCATAGATAGAATAGATTGGTCAATGGCGAATGGGTACTGAAACAATAAATATCTACACACAAAAAGCCACAACACTGTGAGAATCACAAATACGTTATGCTATATCCCACCCAACCCTATGCTGCAAGGAATAAACACACAGCAATTGCGCCAAAATTGCATATAAATAGAACAGCGCGTCAGAGTACAAAAATGTGGATGACACATTCTAATTAAAGGGGATAGATGTGATGGTGTGATCACCAAAAAAACATATATATATATATATACATGTAAGGAAATAGATCACCTGAGATTGTGTTTTGTGAAGCGGCAAAACCGAGCCATCAGTGTTTTCACATATGCTAATATGCATTCCTATGGCAGAAGCTGCAAAACAAAACAAGAGGCTGGAGGAAACGTAGCCTGCAACAAAGAAATAAAGAAGAAGAAAAAAAAAAAAGCCTGTTCCACCAGCATTCCTCTACCTCAGGTATTGTTCTTTGTTTGCACCTCAATCTGTCATTGAGGTGCAGCCACAGTTTGGGTATTTTGCAGGACTAAGGCTGCTTTTCTTTTCCTTTCTTTTCCTCTTTCTTTTCTTTTTTTTTTCTTTTGCTTGAGCTAGTTCTTGTTCTTTAGGCAAAATCCAATAAAAGAGGATTCGGTCTTGAAAGCTGCGGAGTTTATTTCCCCCAATTGAGTCCTAAAACACCTCTTCACTTGTGCAACTGAGGTTTTTCACTTTCAAGTAAGGGATACCACAAGGCCAACTTCTAATGAGTTTGGGGAAGCGGGGAGGAAATTATTTCATTTCTTCCTGTAAAAAAAGTTTATTGACGATTTTAACCATCATGCGCCATGAAGCTAAGACGGGAATATTATCCGGTTTTCTGTCTCTCGTACGCGTCTGAAGCAGTTTTCCATCAATCCATTTCTGCCATTTCCCACCACTGTCTCCACAGCATCCTCCTATCATCAGCTCGTCTGCTGACTGACCCAGCCATTTCCTGTTCTTATCTTTAGCATGCTAATTGTCTGCCTTATTCATTATGCATTATACTGACAGTGTGACTGCTGAGCAATCCATCACATAAGTATGCAGCTGTAGTTTGTTAAAAAAAAAAAAAAAAAAAAAGGCTAATATTACCCCATCCAACAATCTGTTTACGGTCTCTATGCCGGTGCTCATGTAACTCATCTATGATAAAATGTTGCTCCCAAAATGAATGATTGCATCTATAGTTCTTTTTTTTTTTCTCCTCACTTCCTCTCTTCATCCAGAGCTGATTAAATCATCTTCTACCCCCCTGCTGCGACGCATGATAGCTCTGATTTTGCCCCTGCCGTCGAACCCCTCTTTTTCTTTTTTTTTTTCATACTCCGAGACTCAGTCACGTCATTTTTTCTTTGCACACCTCGGCGCTGTTTTTTAATGGCGGCGCCTACCTGTTTCCGCGTGCATAATCAATTTGATAAGGTTCCCGGAGCCGCCCCTTTGGCTCGGATCATCACAGTGCTCATCGGGATAATTTATGAGCGGTGGTGAAAGATTCCTTAAACTGCAGTCGACCTTTGAGGACTACAGATTTGCTTCAGTGCTGCGTCTCAAGTGCAAATGAAGCGGTGTCACCGCCACATCTTCTTCTCTGATTAATTGCTGTGTAAAAAAGAGCTGTTATTCCTGCGCCATATCCTGACCAGATTTTTTTCATTGACCTTGTAGTTGATTATGCGTTGCATGCTCCAAAGCCTGCAAAGGAAGGGTGAGTAATTGCATTAGGTTAGCGATATTAATCTTGCATAACATAATCAGATATTTACATTGTTTACTCTTAGTAAAACCATGTATCTGTGCAAATTGCTGTTTAAATTATGACGCTGCCACATTCAGAAGCCATTATCTTAATTATGGGCTCCATTGCTCTCCGCTTTCCGTTTAGCCACACTTGTGTGTTCTATGAGTTTTTGCAACACCGTTAGATATTTACTTATTATCTAAAATATAGTTCAGCAGTTTGGGGAAATACACTTGCTTCACTGAGGGTCAGGTGGAAAGATTAGGACCGGTCTGCATTTCCTTACAGCAAACCTGCATTCTAGATTCCAGAGAGAAATTTATAAGTTTTAAATCAAAACGCCGTCAATAAAAGTGCACTTAGCAGGTCCATGCTAGGAGGCAGTGTGGGGGCGACGAATGGGTCCGAAACATTAGCGGACGATTATTACCTCACCTCAACCGTGTTATTGCTTCCCACCACGGAGGTCATGTTTTTTGCCAAAATTTGTCCTTTTGTGATCAGGTTTAACAGATTTAATTAGAATTTGGCCCGAGGAACAACTGATCACAGATCTGCTTCATATCCAGGAATTTCTTTTATTATTTAAAGGATTACCAGTGTTGGGCACTTTAGTAACTATAACTAATTACTTTTTAAAAGTAAAAGTAAGTACTTCTCCCATAAAGTAACTAGGCTACTAACTAGAAATAAAAATAACTAGTTACCAGGGAAATTAGCTATTGCGTTACATTTTTAAACGTTCAAATTGTCAAAGAAATTGGAACCTCTTCAACTCCCCTTCCCCCTGTTTTTACTGGAACTTGATAAATTCAACTGTATGATCAAATATTCATAATAAAACTCAGTATTAAATCTGTTTAATTAATGAAATCAAAACTTTATAGAATAAATTATTGACAGAAAACATGATACACTAACTCACACTATTTTTACGCCGCTGTGGGACAAATGAGAAACAAACCGAGCTGGAGAAGCACTTTGTTTCTTGCCATAATCACATTTCATGTTGACATTCTCGCCTTTGATCCCGACGAGGGAAAAGCCATGTCAGTGCTCCCGGTTTAAAAATGACACCTTTGAATTACCCCGGCTCGCCACTGCTGCGCGTGTCGGCCCGGATTGCTTGCGACGCGTGCGCGTGCGAGTCTGCGCAGGTGTGTGAGAGCGCGTTCGGGTTCGTCGGCGCTCGGGTCCGCAACATGGCCGACACCTGCCTCAGCGTCACAAACCCTTTTCAAACTCGCTGCTGGTGGTTAAACTTCTAATTCATTCAATTGTGTAACGCGTAGGTGCTTATTTTCGCCAGTTTACAGCCCAGCGGGGCTCGCCGTTGACAGTAGCCAGCTGTCAGTCTAGCTGCCGCTGCTCGGTGTTCTTATTTAAATCAATACAAAAAATAAAATAATAAGAATAATAAAAATCCCACAACAACCACGGTGTTTAAATGGTTTACCAAGGTTTGAGCATTAAAAATGTTTGATAGAATTTGTCTGCGATGAGACGGTGCCAAGATATGCGGGGAGATTATGATGCCCTGGAGATTATGATGCAGTGCACAGTTATTGTAACTTT
>CAAKHG010033907.1:12507-32905 GCA_901007715.1 Dactylopterus volitans
CATTCAATTGTGTAACGCGTAGGTGCTTATTTTCGCCAGTTTAAAGCCCAGCGGGGCTCGCCGTTGACAGTAGCCAGCTGTCAGTCTAGCTGCCGCTGCTCGGTGTTCTTATTTAAATCAATACAAAAAAAAAAAATAAATAATAATAAGAATAATAAAAATCCCACAACAACCACGGTGGGCGACACGGTGGTGCGGTGGTTAGCACCGTTGCCTCATAGCAAGAAGGTCGCAGGTTCGACTCCCGGCCTGGGGTCTTTCTATGTGGAGTTGGCATGCTCTCCCCGTGTCTGCGTGGGTTCTCTCCGGGTACTCCGGCTTCCTCCCACCTCCAAAAGCATGCTGAGGTTAACTGGCTACTCTAAATTGACCGTAGGTGTGTGTGCGAGTGTGAATGGTATGTATGTCTTTCATGTGGCCCTGCGATGAGCTGGCGTCTCGTCCAGGGTGTACCCCGCCGCTCGCCCATTCGACAGCTGGGATCGGCTCCAGCACGACCGCGACCCGGAATAGCCGGAATAAGCGGAAGACAGTGAATGAATGAATGAACAACCACGGTGTTTAAATGGTTTACCAGGTTTGAGCATTAAAAAGGTTTGATAGAATTTGTCTGCGATGAGACGGTGCCAAGATATGCGGGGAGATTATGATGCCCTGGAGATTATGATGCAGTGCACAGTTATTGTAACTTTGACTTTATTCTAAGCCGTGATCTTTATGCCTCATGTTTGCAAAAAAGAAAAAAAAAAGAAATGTTGCAACAGACATACCTTGTAATGGATCAACCTGACAGAGAGGATCTCAGCACCCACGAAATAACAAATTGTATGTTTTAATGTTTTTGGGTTTTTTTGCGGCAGCAGAACGCCGTTAAAATCTGGCATCGCTCCTCCTCGCTTCAGCGCCGGCTGAGCACTGTGTGTTTGCATAAAGACACCGGGAAGTGATGAGCGTCATTGAAAGGCAGCGGGAGAGATGGGACATTTTCCAGCTTAAACAGACCACCTTGGGTCTATTTACTGGGACGGTGTGTTTTGATTGGGGAACGAGGCATGTCACATTTGTATAAATAGCGGCGCAGCTCGAGTCGACTGCCTGAGCTAGCTCGCAGGCATCTCTCCACGTGTTAATTATTGAGCTTTGGAGGTGCTGCCGGGTGGTTTCTGTTGCCCCGGGACAACTTTTATCGAATTTCAAGCTGCAAACCGGCTTCTGTCTGTAGCCTCGTATTTAACTTACACAGATGAGAGTGTCACCACGGTTGGATCGGGAAGTTAGACATCCTCTCATCCAACTCTCGGAAATAAATCAAGGAAGTATGCCTATTGTCTGGTGCTTTAATATACTGTGGACTTTTCCTTTCCTATGAATTTGGGGAAATGAGTGTGTCTCAAAAATGATATAAGGTGGCTGACTTCAGCCTTGCAATAGCCCTGACTGTCCCATAAATGATTATATTCCCCCACAGTCCTGGTGCAATTGCTTCTTCAAAAACGATTGGCTGAGAGGACAGCCTGTTTTTGGCACCGCAGCCCACTTTACTGGGCTCTCATGGCATGCATTCCCAAACTGTTGTTTCAGGGTTCTTCTTTGGAGACTTGGTATTGACTTCCTTCACACGCTCCTTCCGCAAGTAATATACAGCTTTAATCTAATTGGTGTGCAGCAACTTTGGAGAGGAGGAGGAGGAGGAGATGTCTACCGAGACGGGTGTATTATTGCTTCCTTCATACTCTGATATGCACTGACCTCGTGTCAGCTGCCGACACTGCTGATGAAGCACCCTCGACGGCAGGGGAGGCATGTAACCGACACGGAGACGCCCTGAAAACTCCAAGAAATTAAAGCATATTAGATCATGCAAGTGCACAGTTACGTTTGCCTTCATATTTAGTGTGTTGCTTTTTCTTTTTTTTTGTGGGAATCTGATTTATCTGAAAAATAAATTTATAAACATTTATATGAATTCAAACTTTCAAATACAAAGATACATTTTTTTTTTTTTAACACACCCCATAGTGGTCAATGTTTGCCACAGTAATTGTCTGGACCACCATTTTGGCAGGAGTTAACATATTGCGGTAACTAAATGAACAAATAAGCAAACTTGTTGTCACCTAACTCCCAAAGTCATCTCGAGAGGCCTTTTAGGGTTGAGGTTAAAGTCCCATAGATCTTCACACAGTGTGTAAAATTTGTCCTCCGCATTTGACCCATCCCCTGGGGGAGCAGTGAGCAGCAGCGGTGCCACGCTCGGGGATCAGGTGATCCAACCCCCCCCCACCCCTAAGTCCAGCCCTTAGGTGCTGAGTGCCATGGGTCCCATTTTTAAAGTCTTTGGTGTGACTTAATCTGGGTCTGATCCCGCAAGTCCCACAGCGGACACTCCACTAGGCCACTGAGCTGGTCCCATATGAGAATCTTTGAATGTGAAGAGGCATTATTTGTTGCAGGAAAAAAAAAAAAAAGAAACGCATCAAAAGAAAAATAAAAAAAAAATGAAAAGAATAAAAATGTGACACTTTGACAGAGCGCTGACCAAGATACAGGTCGTCTTTATTGGACATTCAGCCTTGGCACCACAAGGACTGCATCAAATGCCAAGTTCACCCAGGGGGCACTTTCTGCCAGACAGATATTCCTCATCCAAGGGCAGTGTGACAGCAACTATGCCCTTCCTGGCTATTTACATCTTCTTAGCCCCGGGTCTGCTGAAAACTATATGTATGTGACTCCTTCAAAGGGCATCACAACTTCTTATGTGAGATTACAGACAAGTTCAATGCACATTTCCCCCAAGAATAGAGTCATTTTGATGTAGCCGGATCCCTGTGGCATTTGTAAAAAGTCAACGTTGATAAAAGGCATCGCATCCACATTGACTCAGGCCTTGCCTTAAGACTCCGTCTGTGGGTAGCCTTACCATTTTCAATCTCACGCTCTTGCACCCCTTGAATCCGGAGTGTGTTTCTTGATGTGAGCGGCAGACGTATCAAAAGATCCTGAGATTTCCATTTTGCGGGGCTTAATGCACTTCGCAATGCAGCCAAGCCTGTAATCATCTCCTAGAGAAACAGTGGCTTTTGTGTTACACAGACATTTCTTAAAGGGCCCATTGAAGCTCCCTTCAATTGCCTTAAGATGTACAGCTCAGTCAGACCATGATGATGGCCTGTTTTCGCTACCGATGTCAGCTCCTTACCGTCCATTTCAGCCACGAGCGGCTCATCTGAAACGTTATCACTAGGCCCGGGTCTTCATCAGACCCAATGAAGCCAGGAGGATCAATGCACTTACACTGGATCACTTTACCCTGCAGTGTGCATAATGCGCGCCTCGATAGGTGGTTTCATAGAGCGCTCAGCATGTGTGGGTGTTTGCTGTGAGGGAGCTTGTGTATCTTTTGTGTACGAAGGAGGGGAATGTGGCTGCCGAGTTACGTTCTCGAGGATGTGAATATTTGCATGTGTGCGATGAACCGCCTAGAATCAATACCATAACTAGGAAGTGCCGACCCGCAGTTGTCCGCCCCCGTGAACTTCAATTGAATTGTTTAATGAATTGTATAAAATGAGGAGCAGATCAATGTGACCGCCCGATCATGTAATTTGTCTGAAATGTTGTCACAATCGGTGGACTCGCGCCCAAATGTGCGATTTGTGACGCCTCCGTGATCATGATCTTTGACTTTGACCATCAAACTCGAATCGTTTCATCCTTCAATCTGACCCGACACCCGTGCCAAAATGGAGGAAATACCACCCCAGGCATCCAATAAATTTCCACGTGAACGGGACGACTCGCAGAGAAGTTGAACTTTGAACTTTTAGACACAAAATGCCATTACGTCATGTTACGTCATTTTTATCTTTTCAGATATTAGTGGGGAAGTGCGTTATAATCAGCATATGACACTGAGCGTCATGGCCAAAAATTGTGTTTTGTGAGGTGATGCGACCTTGATCGACTAGGTTCATCCTTTGTGCCAAATTTGAAGACTTCCACTTTAGGCATGTTTCAAAAAAACGACAGATTCAAGCTCACTGTGACCCTGACCTTTGACCTATGACCACCAAAATCCTGACCCTGACTTGACACAAGGTGAGCAACCTGCACTGACCACTAGCGTCCCGACACATTGCCCGGGCGTCCTCATTCAGTCCTCGCTGAAGTTTGTCTGGCCGTTTGAGTATGAAGATTCAAATCAAGACTAGCTCCTTGTGTTTTAATCATATGCTAATACTCATTGAGTCATCTAGTTTAAGGCAGCAGACCATCTCATTAAAATTCAGACTAATCCTTTAAACCAACATATAGATTCACATCATGGATCCAAAGTCAAACAGCACAGGGAACAGGACCCTTTAAGAGAGGATGATATTTACTGCGGTGCCGGTGTCATATCCCTCTTTAATTAACGGCAGGAAGTGATGCAGAGAGGTGGCAGGGGTCCTGGCAGGAAGTTTTCCGCGGGCACCCGCGATTACACTCCTCTGCGCATCCAATGAAGGGGTCCGCGGGTTCAGCAAAAGGACATGCCAGAGGTCCCCCCCCGACAGCTCTGTGGATTCGGCCTGTGTGGCCCGTCCAGGCCGCCACCTGTCTGGGCGGGGGAGACGGGAGCAGCCTGGCAGCAGAGTGGCATCGGGCCAGCGTCGGCAGCCGCGGCGTTCGGGCTCCTCTTCTTTTTTTTTCTTTTTTTCCCTCCGCCATCCAGCATGAGCCGGGAACACGTGAGAGGAGGAGGAGGAGGAGAAGGCGCTGTGTCTCTGCGCCTTGCGAGGGAAGGAGGAGGGAAGCTACAAAGGGAGATGGAGAGAGAGATAGGTAGATAAGCGGTGTAGATTATTAAAAAATTATTATTTTTTTTTGTTTGTTTTTTTTAATGTTTGCAATGGAAGGAGCGGCGCACCTTTAAGAGGACGAGCAGGGGCTTCTCTCCACGGCGCGCTGCTCTCCTTCCCGCGCTATAAACCCGATTGGATACGTGCAGCGAGAGCTGTGTTGGACCATTTCAGAAATACCCATGACAGCCCTTTTTTTTTTCTCTTCCTCTTGTTTTTGAAAGGTGTTAAGAGGGAGTCTGCAGTCACCAGAGAATGCCCACCGCCGTTTCCGCCATCCCAACACCTCCACCCCGCCGCTTGTTAGTGTGATCACTGTCCCTTTGGTGGCTCTGCACATAATATATCTTCACGGTGCAATTAACTGCTGCAGGGCCTGCGAAGGAACTTGGAGGGATGCCCCCCTCCCCCCCTCTACCCCGCAGCAGAGCCGGTACCCTGAGGATTCGATATAGGAGCGAGATGCGAGGAAATAGGGATGCAAGGAAGGGTGGAGGGGTAGTGGAAGAGAGGGAGTGCAGGGAGGGGGGAAGAAAGCAGGAGTGCAGCATGCCAGAGCTTCCCACCCACCGCTTGTGTCAGTAATCTCTCGGGGAAGGGCGAGATATCAGGGAAAGAGTTGTTGTGTTGTGAGAAGTGCTGACAGCTTCGTCTCTTCTGCCCCCTGCTGCAGAGGAAGTGTTGATGGGAGAGAATTTCAGAGAGACGTGGGGTGTGTGTGGGGTGGGGGGTGGAGAAAGGAGGATATCTAAATGACGAGCCCGGTTCCAAATAACATGATATGTGCTCTTATAAGCCTCTATCTATATAAGCTGCTCTGGCGTTGTAATTGTTATATCCGAGTGTGCAAATGTGTGGCGTGAAAGGGCAATTTACTCCACTGCACACGGCACAGATGCAGCAGAATATAGCGTCCGCAAGGGCCGCCGATCAATACCAGTGACTCAGTGTTTACATTGCCAGACTTTTTACATTTTTAACAAGGTTGGAAATGTAGCAAGAAGCTGCTCAAGGTTGCCCAAACAGTCAATGGTGATATATTATTTCTTTTTTTTTTTTTCGCTTTTTCAGGGATGGGAGTAAACAGTTTCTTGTTTCTGGGACAAAGTTGTTTTTATGTACATGTGTTTGCAATGTGCTACATTTGAAGTTGAAGTCATTAGAGGATGAAACGCACACATTCACACACACGCGGGCACACACAAACACAGACACACACAAAATGAGGTTACAGTTTGACTGACCCTGCGAGAGCACAACAAAAGAAAAGAGACAAATCAGATCGGCAGCAGCAGAAAAAACTGGGAAAACACTTCATATCAGCATTTGTAGATCCGTCGTTTCAACCTGCAATTACAGCAACTTCGATAAAAGTGTGCATTCTAATCCAACTCACCCTGACCGTGATCTGTTTCTGTTCCTAAACTTAGACTTAACTTAGACGAGATTAAATGCAATGGCAATAAATGAAATTAGAAGTCTGCATGTTATGTAAATCATTCAACAGCAAAAAAAAAAAAAACGTTATATTACTGACTTTGTGCTTTTATCTGAGCACATTTACATAAATATTTATTACTTGGAACAAATTTCTTATACTTTTTTTGCACCGACGTGTTATTTTGGTGAGACGCGCGCTGCGTCTTTGTTTATTCTTTATTATTTCATTTCAATAATCCCAAAGGGAATGAAATTCATTCCCTGCATTTCACCCGTCCAAAGTAAACACAGACCGCATGAATAGTGAGCGCACGTACACGCACCCAGACACACACACACACACACACCCCAGTTCTGTGAGCAACTGCAGCTACAGCAGGGTCGGGGTTAGGTGCCTTGCTCAAGGGCACTTCAGCTGTGTTTTTAAAGGAGGGGAAAACCCGCTCACTCGCTAACCCTTTGCTACCCTCTGAGCTAAATCCTATTACTATCTTATTCTTATCTATTTGTTGTGGATTATAATTTTCCCTGACTTAATTTTTTTTTTTGTTTTATGAGCTTAATAATAACAAGATCAGTTTTTCTTCGGCTTTGTTCGCCATCAGAGTGATTACATAAATAAAGCAGCGCTGAGTCAATTACATTCTCCAGTGACACGTTCGGGATGGTGGACGTTTTTTTTTTTTTTTTTCCAGGAGTGAAGTTCTGTTTGTCAAAGTGAAGCAATGCGTTCGCTGCACGCGGCAGCAGCTATTTTTCATTCAGCACTGGTGCTAAAAGAATCAGACTCCGGCTTCCACAGCTGAGAAAACTAATAAGGGCAAATGAGATCAGGAGTATTTGCTAACAACGAGAGTCGCGTGGCGTGATTAGTAGATTAACCGCGGTGTTTACAATAGAAAGAGTTTAATGTACACGCACTCCACAAACTTACACCGCAAAAAGGTATTTGTATCTGACATATGCTTCCCGCCAGCTGTTCTCTGTTTCTCATGGGCCAAATATCCCATTTGTCTCCTAATTTGGCGGGGGAGGGGACGTAATTAAAAAAAAAGCATGTATTTGAATAACTTTAAACTTCCTTTTGTGCTTTCCATCCACTCTTATGCCTGTTGTATAGCCTCACATAATGTATGCGGAACCATATGTCGCGGGAAGTCATGGAGGATTACATGTTAGCAAATTAGAACAATATAGCAGCGCCGTGCTAATTCACGTGGGATGATATGGCAATAATTCAGCTCGACTTTGAGAAGGTGAAAATACCAGCCCTCCTCCTCTCTTCCAGACTCCAGCCATAAGTGGTGAGCATCCACGGGAGAAGGGGGGCGGTGGGCACTGTACCCACCTAACAGTCCCGCCGAATATTGGCTGTCAAGAAATAGACGCGCTATCAATCACGAGCAAAGTCACAGCCAATGTGAAAGATACCAGTCCCTCTAAAGCCTGGTGGCTCTGACAGGGCAGCGGCTGCATAATGTGCTGTGCAGTAGGTTGAGATTAATGGACACTGGGGGGCAGATTTATGCTTTAGCGCCCGTCGTTTTGAGTGTGATTTTGTCGCAATGTGTACCTTTAAAAAAAAAAAAAAAAACATCCTTCCCCCCGCAGGAGTGCAAAATGGTAAATTTCCCCTTTCCTACTTGTGCATTCATTCGATTTAAGAGGGGGAGAGTGTGAGTTTGTTGCAAAAACATGGGAGATGCACAAGGGAAGACTAAGCTTCTACGCCTTTGTACGTAGAGCGTAACGTTGGCAAGGGAAAAGCACACATCTCTTTGCGCTTGCATTCTCCTGAAGCATCCACTGTACGTCTGAACCTCGGCGAATGTGACGTTAAAAGCACTAGATGGATCTCGTCTGACCTCGTATGCGGGGAGGGGGGGGGATCAGATTTGAATGTGCACATGTGCTGGAAAAATAGGGCCGTAATCACTTGCGCTCCTGTGGAGAAGATTAACGGTGGCGATACTGGAGCACAGCATCGGCGCCGAGGCAGGACACTCGCTGAGTTCCGCCTAATGGGCTCTACTTGGTGGCGTGTTTGCAGGACCACGCCTGATATTTTATCCCTCTTTTTTCCACTGCTCCCCCCTGGAGAATTGGGCATTGTCCAAAGTGTAACATGAAAAATGGCGCCTGCTGCTTGTGGATGCCTTTGTGCATGTTTGTTGTGTGCATCGGAGTCCACATACAAAGTCTTATATGAATTCCTTTGGAGTGGCTCTCTTTCCCGCGCCAGTTTTGACAAACCAGCTCTCTTATTTGAAATTCTCTTAAAGCCGGAGAAAAAGCATCTGAAAGCCTTGATGTTTAAGTCTTTGCAGCGTCTCTCAGTTCTCTGGCTGAGGCAGTCACTTGATGCTGTTTTGCTTTGGGGCATTTCAGCTATAAAATCGCGGTTCAGACGCAGCAGTTCAGGAACTGCTCGAAAAACACCCAGCTGCGTCACGTTCCACAACTCAACCCGCTAATGTCAGAAATCTCCCACTCATGTCCACTCGAATGGTCCGATCGATTATATGAATGACTATTTTAAAATTCAGTGCGTGGCGGGCGTTGACTTTTCTGTGGTTTAAAGGGGCTCCGGGATGCCCACGCATTTCGGTTTGATCCTTGCTTGGACTGGCAATAGATTTCTCTGGATTTAGACGTGATCAGATACTTATAGGATTTATCAAGCTTTCGCAAGCTGCCCTCTGCAAACACAGCCATGGCTGAAATCACAGCTCTGTGTTTGCAGCCCTGACAAAGAACATCATGTAATGCGCGTCTTTGCCAAATCCATGGACATTGTCAGTTGGCACATCTTGCGCACTGAACTGTAATCCCCCACCGAAAGCCAGTCAGGATTTTTGAGAGGCGGCGCGGTAAAGTTGTTGCGCTAAACATCCTGATTACATTTTAAGACAAAAGTGAGGGGGAGAAGGGAGGGGGGCTCAGAGGAACAACAAAGTTAGCCCAGAGCAACAGCTTTATTAATGCCACGCTGCTCCCGCAAGTCGCAATTTGCGCAATCACAAGAGATCGGTTGCCAGGATAAGACGGCTCATTTTAAATCTCTGGGGAAAAAAAAAAAAAAAAAAAAATGACAGCTGCTGTTGTCTTCATCAGTGACAAGAAGGACCATGCGTATCTCCATTATTCGCAGTCCTTCATTCAAGCAACGCACGAGGGCAGCTAGGTAGAGCATCCCTCCGCCACTGTTAATTAACAGCCCAAACCTGTGACTAATAAACAGACGTGCCCCAAAAATGAACTGCCACACGCATGGTTCCTTGTTTGCAGCGCATGGATGCCGTGTTGGCGCTCCGCGGCGTAATTACCAGTGTCTGCTCGACTCGGAGAAGGGATCAATCTCGGGTGACACCACTGGTGAATACCTCCTCTTGTATCCTTGGGTATTGGTTCTCGGTGGCAGGGAAAGTTTATCATTGTGGATAGAGAGCCTCGCCCATGGCCACAGGCCTCAGTGCAGCTCCGCCGCCTCCATTTGTTAAACAACAACCATCCTCTGGTGGATCGCAGTCACTTCTCAAGATTGTGCGAAAATAAAAGGCAGCGGATTCCAAAATTTATGAATCCTGCCCTCCAAACACTTTGTCATTTGATGGACTCCTAAACTGTTGGGGGAATTCAATTAGGAAAGGAATAGAGTTTTGAAATTGTGGCAATGTGCCTGCCAGTTACTCAAGGGACGTGATTGATGTCTGTGAGTGGCATTTAGCACAGCTGACCCTCGTGCAGATTACCATCTCATTAGCATCAATAGACTGAGACACAGAAAAGAGAACAGCACTGTGGCCTGAAAGCTCTTCCAAGGGACTGGCCTGAGGGAATTTTCTGCCTACAAAACACTTTAATTCCACAGTTTTTTTGTGCGACATTAGGGGGAGTGAGAGTGCAGCCGCATACAAATCAGAGACAAGAACCCTACAATGTCAAGAATCATGCCCAGAGCCCCCCGGTTTTGGAGCTAATTTGGAATGTGTTTTCGACAGTGGATGCATCATGTATATATTTGTTGTTTCGATTATGACAGTCAGTCCCAACTGGGAAAAGTGGGAGGGAGTGGGGTTGTCTCCGTGCAACATTAAGTCTTCAAATGAAAGTATTAATCTGCAGAATTCATAAAAGCCAGTTGTTTGCGCAGCAGTAATTGTGTGATATGCATGAAGGATTGTTTACACGCTTTCCTTGGCTGATGGAGCGCAGCCTGCAACTCGTCAGAGGAGCGTGTCAGCCATTTGAGAGGGGAGGTGCCCGCCACTGGCAGAGGCGCCGTAGATTTCGTTTAATCAGTACCGCCCTTTATTTGTTAAAACGAGCATGTTTCGCGAGTCGGGGAAAGTTCACAGCTGAACAGTCAAAGATAAAAAAGGCCAGTCTCCGTGCATTCGTGTTACAACCTTGATGTGTTATTGTTGAGACAGCATGTTGTGTGAAAAAAAAGGGTGTCTTTCTTGTTTCATTTGAGGAGCTGCTGCAGGCCCAAATATGGCCTACTTCTTCTTCTTTTTTCTTTTTTTTCTATCTTTTTCTTTCTTTATTTTTTTTTTTTACCTTTTCCCCCGGCCCCTGGCGGCTCAGCTGTTACAAGAGGCGTTTTAAATATAGTGTGTACAGATGTTTGCATGCCATGGCGTGCGATGGAGGTGCTGCCTCTGAATCATCTGTGATTCAATCAAGGTGCCAGAGTGAGTGTGGAGAGCGGAAAAAAAAAACTTTGAAGGGGAAAGGATGAGTGTGCGAGGCAGGGAAGATGAAGAGCAGAGCCGAGACAGATGGAGAGAGACGAGGGAGGCAGAATGAGAGACAAATGGAGTGGGTGTGTGTAAATGACTTTGCAGAGAAATGTGTATTTAAGTGAGAATTAGAAAGAGGGAAGGGCTTGACACACAGGAGCAAAACTTAAAGGCGAGTGGGTGGGGAGCGGGAGGGGAAAGCGCGAGAGACGGAGTGGGGCTTGATTGCATCGCGTCTCCCGCCTGGCTCTGATCAATAGCCGGTGTCGTCGCTGGCTGCTGGCTCGAACCGCCGTCTGCTCGCAACCACAAAATGCAACCGCAGCCGGCCTTGCCAGGAGCCTGATTATTCAGGTCGACCGAGTACAAGACCAGAAAACGGGATGAGCAGAGTGCATGCCGGACCCGCTGTCATGCCAGCCCTGTAAGCCGCAGGAAACCGCTGCCTGGGACAAATACCCGAGGGTGTCCGTATTGTTTAAACACTGCTCCCGGTGTTCTGGCGCTGTGGCAGAGTACAAAAAGATTGTGTTTTTAAACTTCAAAAATTGAAGGTCTTTTTTTTTTTCTTTTTTTTTTTTTGCCGCGTGTGCCACCACGGGGAGAAAAACGCCCTAAATCTTAAGATTTTTCTCTACGGCGAATATTTCAAACAAGGACACACTTGGAAACCTGGACAACAAAGCTCATTTCCATGGACCTCCTGAGACTGATAAAAAAAAAAAAGAAAAAAAGGAGGAAGCAGTGAGTTGAATTAATTTTGCAGAGTTGTAGAAATGATTAATCGACCACAAAGCCCGTGTCGCTGTGGGAGGATTACACGAGGGGTCACTGTGTCACGGCAGCAGCTGGTTCAACTTAACCGGTCGCGGCCGATGATGGTCCGCCCTGAAGTCCGGCTCCGCTCCGAGGTTTCCTCCCTCTCCCCCCCCGCCCCCCCTCTTGCTGAGTCGTCAAGTGCTTGCTCATCACCGAGTTAGAGAGCCTGGGATCGCTTCTGTTTGGCGCTGTAGGCTGTGTTAAATAACCGGATCGGTTGTGAAAAGTGAGAGCAGCGCAGCCAGCAGGGGGGGGAAAGTGATAGTGAGAGAATGACCCGACGTCTCGCTCGATTTATCCCCGCAGTCAACATTTTCCTCATAAGTTTATCATCTCAATCGCTAGCTTTAAGTTTTCCTCACAATAATTACGATTAATTACTGATAATTAGAGCACCACATCATGTAATTTATGGTCCAGAGTAACTTTAACGATAAGAAGAGTGTGATTTAGGATGTGGCTGACTGGCGATTGATAAATTGATACCATGGCAACCGGTCTCTGTCTCTGGCAGAATCACTCCTCCCTCCTCCCCTCCTCTACTCTATTATTCAAATTATTTAAAAAAAAAAAAGAAAAAGTTCACAACTGAATGTGCGACTTCACATTTACTCTCTCCACTTCTCGTATTAAGTCTGGCGCTATGTCAATAAAAATGCGCCAAATTTAGCATGCAAAGTCGCAATGGGTCTTAACTGCGAGATATCATATCAGTCGCCGCCAAGGTGGAATCCCAATGAGCTTGTATGTTTCATGTCAGGCGAAACCGGAGCGCCTTCTAATCTACTCGCAAACATTTATCAGAGCCAAGTTTGCCTTTATTTTGCATGGAAATGCAGAATACAAACACAATATACGGTATCGTGCAACACCATTGTTTTTGGCCGCCGCGCCGCTTAAGAAACACTTCACGCAAAAACGTTTGACGGCTGCGAAAAATACTAAGAGTTATAAGTATAACAACAGGCACTGCGTGACGGTTTCATAGGAAGAAACAGTCAAAAGAAATAGAGACTATCTTAGCATGAAAACACAATTTGTTGTGTATCTCTGTATTGTTGTTCTTTCCCTGGGTGGTAAAGGTTACCCAATGAACCGTGGGCTGCGGCGATAGGGCCGCTATCTCTGTGGACTACTAATTCACTTTAAAACCTTTCCTGGAGCAGCAGTACATCTGCAGGCGGATCAAGAGAGGCCGTGTGTGCGTGTGTGTGTGTGTGTGTGTGTGTGCAGCGCCTGCGACTGTAGTGTGGCAGGGTCGCACATGCCGGCGTACTTCTTATTCCTAATGCTCAGTCATGCAATTTCCCTCCTTCATGCGCTTCCTATTAAACACATGAATGGTGTATTGCTTAACAAAAGCCACGGGCCGGCATGTGCATGTACCGTTAAATGAGTGCCATGCCTCGTTGTTTGCTGGACGAGATAGTCCTGTCGCCGGTCTCACAATTACCGAATTTTTTTTTTTTTTCTTTTCTCAGAATCATGAAAACGTCTCTGTTATTGCTGTGCCACGGTGCCAGAAGCGATTGGATGAGTAATTCTCAAACTGTGAGCACCCTAAGCCCCCTCACTGACCCAATCACAATGCTTTTGAATAGTCTTTCGCACCCCCGTGCGGACATATCCATGCTTGTGATTTCATATTTCTACGGGGGTGGCGCTGGGGGGTCTCGCAGGGGTTTTTTTCATGCTCTGCCCAGGAAAAAGACAGGAAATGGCGCAATGGCATAGCAGTCTGGAGGAGACAGGAGGGAAACATCTGTGTAGAAACCCTAAGCTCTTCCTATAAGTCAGAGGCGGTACAAAAAGCTACGTATCCCTTTTTGTCATTTGCTGTAAGTGTGACAAAACCCCGGCCCAAACGAAGAGCTTGACTCCAGTGCAAGAATAATGAAGACATATTTTTCCATCATCAGTAGAGAAGATCCCGGGTCCCTGATTAAATATTGACTCGCAATTGTCTGTGTTCTTGTCTCCGCCTGATCAATAATTCATATGAGGTAAAAGAGATTCTTGGAATATCCTCAGACTCTTTGTTGCGCCCGACATCTGCTTTGTTTTTGTGCACTAATTTGAGCGCAGCAGCAACTCACTGCAATGGATTCCTCCTTAGTAGATTAGCAGCGGCGTCCCTCTGTCAACACTTCAAACATCGTTTTTCTCGCGCTCGGCATTCCGAGACAGCGGACTCGCTAGCGGAATTGGCTAGAGCTAGTTAGCGCAGCCCCGGCGCCGACATTAAACTCAATTTGTACACTCCATTTGAAGTCATCGTTACATGAACATGACAACGTAATCCTCTCAAACATCAGCCACTTCCCATTAAGTTCAGTGTAAATAGTGAATTAGTCCTGACAGTGATAATTGCTAAGTCAAGATTTAGCCAATTTGCTTGAGCAAAATGCAATTGCGACGCCTCACGTTATCAAGGAAACTTATCTAAATCAATCGCAGAGGAATACTTGCTTCGAATGGGCTGGGAGCGACGACTGGACGTTTGTGTTCTTAGTTGTCATCCTATTTAAATGCAAAGCTTTCCGGTTTGTGACCTGGTCCTGCTGTATTATTTAGCAAAGGAGAGCAACTCGCGCTATTATTCAGACCAATGTTTGGCTCTCAGTGGTGGCTCATCTGCAGCGCCGACTCCTGTTGAGTTGCCACAGCAAAACAAGCAGGGCCATGAATCTTTTATAGGAGTGCGAAAAGGTTGATGATGAGCACGGTCCCCGAAGCCTGTTTCATAATGTGGCCCCTATAGATCGGGAGTAATATCGGCAACATGAAAGCGCGCGCCACCTCCGAACTGGAAAAGAGCCCCACTCAGCGATCACCCGTGGGAGCACGCCGGCGAGTGTACGGAATGTTGGTACTCATGTAATCACAAGATGTTTGGGGAAAAAAATAAAAATGAATGTGTTCAAGAGAGCATCAAAGGACAAACAGTTTTGACGCGCCACCTCTGGACCTCCCAGGATACGGAATATTCACCTTTTTTTTTTTACCAGCATATGTCGGATGCATATCCCCGGAGAGCATCCAGGAACTTTCTGCACAGCAGGTTTCCAACATATCGACTGACTATCCCTAACAGAGATACTGACAGCCCGGCTTATTCCCCACTTCCCCATGATGTCAGGACTTATTTCTGGCTGGCCTCTGACACACACACACACGCGCGCGCGCACACACACACATACTGGATTTTACAACCATGAAAGATGCCTGCTTATTGACACTCGGGGATTTTGTGGCCAAGTAATACCTTGACCTAAGGAGATGAAATAACGGGACAAATATAGGTCCTTGTGTTTTGAGTGTGGTATTAATGGTTCCGCAGTATGTTTGATGTTTAAATAAAAACCGTGGGCAGAGATTAGGAGTGCATGGGGAGAAGAAATGCTGTGAAGTGGTGACCTATTCTTAATTCTATTTTTGAGTCTGATCCCACTTCTATTTTTGACGGAATTGTACATGAGCACACATTTGCAGCCCCGGCGAACAGCTATTTAACCTTAAAATAACAGTTTCCAAATCATTCAATGGCACACTGACTTGTAATATGGCAGCACTGTTGTCCCCGCCGTGCTCTAAACGTTTCCCTTCAATTAATGTTACAATCGCTGCGCATTCTCTCTCCACACATGAATGGACCATAGACCTAAGTAGATGGCATTTTTGGTCCTGAAAAGTGAGGCCAAAAGCCCCCTGGTGGCTGGCTGCAGTATAGATGATGAATCTGCCTCCTTTTTTTTTTTTTTTTTTTTTTTCATAAGTTTGGTTTTAGCTAGTTATTTCATGCTATCAAAACAACAGCAACAAAAACCGGGGCTGCGACATCATGATTGACGGCGGTTCTGAGCGAAGTTGGGGGGAAGTTTTGGATTTACAGACGTCTGTTAAGTTATTGCAATACTAACTTTGTGTGGCTGTAATTGTGTGTCTCAAAGTCCATAAACAGGTTTTTTTTTTTTTTTTCTTAACAATAAACTGATCATTGAGTTTGGCAGGACCTCGACACTGCAGCTCCATTTTCTCCATCACCAGCGCAAATGTCTGGATCTGGGATATATCGGCTTCATTTGAGGTAAGAAGTGAAGACGCATTATTAGATATGACTATAACATGCTGGCTTCTTATGAATAACAAATATATATATTTGAGATGCAGGTGTTTAAACAAATGCCCAACAACATATCTACTTTCAGTGGACAAAGCCTTCTAGCAGCTGCAGCAATGTGGACTTTTAGTCGTCTGGAAGCGAAGGAGTGGACAATGTAAGAGTAAACAATCACATAATAAACTATCTGCAAAGAGTGGAGGCCGATGTGGAGGGAAAGGTCAATAAAATGTCAAACGCAGACTGCGATCGCTCCTCAAACATCTAGCCAAGTCAGTGACCGCAAGATTATTAAACAGTTTTATTTTTGATACGGCGGCCTCGTCCTGTTAAGAGGGGGCGTCCAATCAGGAAGGGTTTAAAGGTGTCATTCTGGAGAGCATGCTCAGACGACACGTCCTGTCATTTGGAGGGTTTGCTGAACGCTCGCTTAATGACGGCTCACGGCGTCCAGACAAGATGGTCTAATTGTCATTCTTGCTGGGCTTATATCCTTTGAAAGACCACATCGGCCATTATGGTACATTTTCTCATTCTACTGTCTGTAAAGAAAAAAAAAATTAGCCGTCAGTAAAAGATGAAACATTAATAGCAGTTGATGGCTTTTCACCAAAAGGTATATTCATGCTTCAACAGACCTATGTCAGTTACACACAATATTCTCTCTCAACTTTTGTATGGACTATTGTGTGCATAGATTTAGCCTGCAGCAACCTTTTGGGGCTGATTAAATGATAGATTGAGGTAGATGATGCAGGAGGGACAATTAATGGGTTCGTGCAGATGGATATGGGAAAAACAGAGTTGATGAGAGAGGGAAATGATGATTAGGTTTGGGAAAGTCGGTAAACGTCATCAGACACAAAACAGCTACTCAGGCCCAATTCAGTGTGTGTGTGTGTGTACGTGTACAGCCCCTGTGTGTGCATTTATAAAATACCAATAGCACATCAATGAGCTGTTAAGCTAAATCATACTTTGCTTTTTCCTAAATCTTTAAGATGACAAAAAGCTTGTTTCCAGCAACTCTTGAATTGCACATAAAAAGATATATATACAAAGCATATGAAACATTAAGTCTTTTGTGATGCTATATATAGGCTCTGTAAAACTATATTTTATCTTCAACTCGGCCGCACTTGTAAGCAACCTTAATAAACTAAAATCAATGTGTTATTCTATTATGTATTCTAAAGATTATTCTCTACTTCTCTGTAATGGATTTTCCTTCTCTGCAGTTATGCTACAGAGATATGTAAACTAAATAAATAAATAAATAGCAGAAACCATTGAGACAAACGCCTTTGTATTTGATACAATGTTACATCCATCATAGGCCTGCTGTCATGAATTTTGGTCTTCCCACTCATATCCATGAGGGTGACAAAACATTAGGCACACCTCTCAGCATAGCCCAATAGAGTTCGACGGCATGACAAATAACAGTCCCCATAGCACTTGTTAAGATATGCCAATATGTCAGCTTGATGGACAATTGATCAACAGCAGCGCGAGCAGTGAGCAGAAAGGAGGAGGGCTCGTGGCGCTCGTTAGTAACCGTCGGTGTAACCCCGCTCGCATCACCATCAGAGCAACCCCCGGACGTTGAACTGTGCGCTGCTGATCTAAGGCCTTATTATCTTCCCCGGTTAATTCTCCCACGTCCTCTTGGTGGCTGTTTACGTTCCCACCTCTGCCAACCCCGCAGCTGCGTGTCACACCGTTCACTCTGCCATCGCCCCGGTTACGGACCCAACACCCGAGTGCTTCCATCGCCGGGTGACCCGCAACCACGTCACCACGGATGCCGCGCTTCCATCATTCACACAGTATGTGGTCGGTCCCACCAGAGAAGGGAGAACCTTTTATTTACTGTAAGGTGGATATAAGGGCCGATGGTGAAGAGGCAGCCTGCGACCATAAAATCTGCCAGGAGGTGGTCGGATGAGGGAAGGAAGCACGGGGCTGTTTCTGAGGCGACAGACTGGCCAGCCCGATGGTGATGACATTGACGGACCTACATGGTGCATCACCGGCTCCCTCGAATTCTGCACAGACTTCATTCTTCCGGCTCGGACTGTACCCTGTTACCCAAATGACAAGCCCTGGGTAGCAAAAGACGTCAAGGCCCTCGTCAATGACAAGAGGAGGGCCTTCAGGGCTGGTGTCAGAGAGGAGGTGTGGGTCAAGATCAGGGAGGGAAAGTACAATTACAGGAGGAAGCTGGAGTGGAAACTCCAGCAGAACAATATGAGAGGAGTCTGGAGTGGCATGAAGACCATCATGGAATGCAGGCCTTCCATAAGCACAGGAGCTGACGGTGGGTCAAACAAGGCCAACGGGTGCCTCAACGGTCGCTGGTATGACCGTGACCGGTCGCGCCGTATATCGCCCCAGTCGTCGAACGGCGTCCATCTCCATCTTGCCTCGGCTCAGTCTGGCAGCCAGTCCAATGAATGTGTGGTTAATTAGCCGAATAGATGTGCAGGTAACGACCAAAGAAGAGGCCCCACCCGCCACTGTTGTTGACAAAAACAACACCCGCGCCTCTTCCTCCACGTACACGTATACCCACCCAGGCCCTTAATTCCCGCCATCTACTGGACGGTCGCGGTGTTCCCGGTATCGGCCTTGCGTGTGTGTGAATTCCCGCTGCCCGGCTATTTTCTTTCAAGGTGGGCATGTGTGAATGGTTGCTATCCCTTCACTGAGCTGGAAAAAGGTTTAGCCAGCAATTTGCTGGAAACAATGTGTGAAAGGGGCTTTTTTCGCAATGCCCGTAACGTCGCGGGGGCGGAGCTGGACTCTCACACGGTGGTGGTGTGGGAGAGGAGAGTGTGGTCCAAGATAAGAGCAGCGCTGGGCGACTCCTCCCACCCGCTCCACGACGTGCTGGCCAGTTCAGTGAAAGGCTCATTCCACCCAAATGCACCACTGAACAACACAGGAGATCATTCCTACCTGTGGCCACCAGACAGTATAGTTCTTCCATTAAACTGCAGTAGATACACAGAGCAATATTTTGCACTCTGTAAATGTGCTCATGTCTGTATTGTCATATTTATAATGCATGTGTATGTTGCATACTTCTCTGTTCTAAGAAGCACTTTACATTTGTTTTCCACTTACTGTAGGTTTTAGTGATTTGTTTATGCATTTGATTTGTTTAGATATTGATCATACTGTTCACATTGGGTCAATTTCTGTTTTGTAATATTGTTATATTTGTTATATCTTGGCCCCGTCCTTCCTGTACTTTATATTTATTAATTTTTACTGACATGGAGCAGCTGTGACTGTGACCATACAATTTCCTCCAGGATTGATAAAGTATTTCTGATTCTAATTTCTGAATCAGGTGACATCTAAAACATGTGTGTGTGTGTGTGTGTGTGTGTGTGTGTGTGTGTGTGTGTGTGTGTGTGTGTGTGTGTGGGCAACACTGGTTTAGTTTCCTCATTAGCCATGACATTAATTCCACGGCACGTTTATTATAGAATATGATGCATATTATACTGAGAGGTTTGCATAATATTGTGTCTCCCTACTTCATGAGTGGGATGACCAAAATATTAGGGACACCTCTCAGTAAAACCCAGTGCAGTTCAGCAGCGTCACAAATCACGATCCCAATAACAGTCATTAAAATATGCGAAACAGGTGCAATGAAAATTCAAAATACTCCTGAGAGGATAATTTTTTTTGCAGGGCTGTTGCATTATATTCTATTGTAAACATACAGTGGTCTGAAAGTTTTTGCTCAGTGATGTAAAAACTTTTTTTCTTTTTTTTTTACCCAAGGTACTTTTAATTTTCATTGAGAGTATTTGTCTTAAAATAAATCTCTTTGAAGGGATATAGAATATATATTTTTATGAGACTGACTCAGTAGCTGTAATTCTGCTTGATGTTTATTTAACCTTGAGCCTTTTATGTGGATGATACTTTACTTTCCTGTGCAGACTTAGCTGATTGAATTGTCTTGTGAACACAAGAGGATAATGGGGGCTGTGTAGATACGGGGCTTTAGTTTTGCTTTGACAAAGTCAAACAACAGCTCTCACTTATCGCACCATGCAAGATGTCCTCAGTGCCTGAAAAGAATTAAGCTCCACCATTCATGCTTGAAGTTAATTCTCTCCCTATTTTTGCTAAATTTGCCCAGCTACGGGGATTTACTGCACTTTTCAAAAGGCTACCCCCTGGGACACCCGTCTGATGCATCTCTGATCCACAGGTCACAGCTTCATGCTCATGCTAATTTCATGCCACTGTGATCAAACTTTATACTCGCCTCACTTATAATGAGCGCTATAGGAACGTCTCATAACATCCATATGAATGAGGGTTTAAAAAAAAAAAAAAAAAAAAAAAAAAAAACATCCAGAGCACAGTGTGAATGTCAGATCTCTCATTTTACTTAAGCGAAG
>CAAKHG010033907.1:35189-46129 GCA_901007715.1 Dactylopterus volitans
TAGAAAAAGTTCCAGTCTATTACTATTGTTGTTGTCATACTTTATATGGCCCCTAGATGGCATCTGTCATAAAAAAAACAAAAACAAAAAACAAAAACAAAAAAAACATCAATATTGAGGTTACCCTCTGACAGCACTTCACACGCCCCCTCAGTCAGACCGAGCATATGTTGCAACAGTGCTGCCTTTGTCTGAGAGGGGGAAAAAAATGCAGTAAACAATCATCTACTTGAATTAAAGGCAGTTGGACTTGACAGTGAGCCTTAGAAATAGTGGGGCATTGACGTTCCTTGAAAGCTGCTTTGAGTTGTTCACACAATTGATTTCTCAATATATCACACCTCACACTGGGTAAGCAATAATGTGCAAATAAAACACTTGACTGGGTTCACACATCGTCTTGATGTATTCCAGCATTCAGAACAACTGGCCCCTGTGCTGGTGCAAGACCATTCACTGGAAATGTCAGGGGGGGATTTTAAGGGGGAATTTCATAAAGGCCTCCATACTGGTCTTTTGGACTTGCCTTGTTTTCTTGAGGTGCCTGCGATGAAAAAGAGTGAAGGTCATTTCCTCTGAAATGGGAAATATGACTTTGCAAGATTAAACGTTTTTTTTTTTTTTGTTTTTTTTTTTGTCTTCCCATGTGTGGAGCACCAAGGTTATTGTTTCCAAGCCTCCCACAAATTACTCAGACACCGAATGCGTCTTCCCGTGCAGTCTCGATAAAGTTACAACGATTCCCTGCCAGCTGTCATTTGCACTCAAATGCTCACACTGTAGAATTTGACGAAGGCTGTAAAGATGTGTAGTTTCGTCAAACATGAAGTCTAGCGTCGACTTGCACTCCTGTCAGTTGCACTGGATCCCAACGGGGACCAGTTTTTATGGGGGCAAAAAACATTAAAGCGTCCATAGAAACTCTGACTTGTAGAGACTATTATTCCGTCCCGCTGGATCTCCCACCAAGACAATATGTGACTGCGGATGCTGTGTATATTCCCTGTCACCATTAAAGGTTCGGGGCGGTGGATGAGAATGTTCCGCATATCTTCATATTCGGGTCTTTCTTCACCAGACCTATGAACTATTTTAGGTGCTAGACTTAACCAATCCAGAGACATTTCAAGCTTCGCATCGGTATCGGAGAGAACACAATGACCGAGTGTATTTCAGGCCTTTGCATTGTCCATTATCAACGTTTTCTGTCTGCATGAATACTTGGCAATGCGAACCGCGGTCCGCCGGCGGAACTATAGGCTGCATATGACCTGGGCAGCGTGCCTCCACGCCAAAAAACGAAGCCAAAGTATCCCCGCTACCGACTCTGCCATCTTGCTCCGGCAATGTCAATGCTCCAAGCCAGAGTCTGCAGCGTGGCCATCAGGAAATGAAACGGTGGAGGCTGGAAATGAACTGTGATGGATTTTCCCTCTCTGCAGTTGCGCTGTGAGAGGGAGGCAAGCACATGTAAAAATAGCACAAGCCTTTGGGACAACGGTGTTTCCTCTTGATGCAATGTTGATGATGATGAAATCCTTTATTTCTAACATGAAAACGAAACAAATAACAAAACAAAACAAAAGAGGCAAGAATAAACAATCAAAAATAATGATCAAAAAGAGCAGTGCACCATAAACTCAACAGTAACTCAATAAACAGCACCTCAGTACCATAAATGAATCATGTTTGAAAAGGAATATGAAGAAGTATGGACTTGTGTACTTTTTTAATTGTCCATCATTCCTCGCATGAGCAGTGATGCGATGTTACATCCATCATAATCCTGCTACCTTCGATTTAAATATCAGAGTAAAAATAACAATATTTGCGCCTCAGATTTGATTCAGATGTTTTAAATAATTCTAAGTAGACGGTGCTGCAGTGATGAAGTTTATGCAGAACAACAATATTGCAGTTAGAATTGCATTATAACCCATTTCTGATTATAGTAAATGTACATATGCAAGACTCTTTAACACGGCACTTTTTACTTTGGATTATAAACCTTTTTTTTTTTTTTTCATCAATCATGAACTCTTTTAATTGTTACTATTCAGCCATAGCTTAGCCACAATCTTTGCTTCGCCTTACTTGAAAGTACGGTCTGGACCTGCTCTACTTGGGCAGCGTAATGAGATAACTTTTACTGTGATTTGGCGCCATATAGATAAAATTGACTCGACTTAGCCAGTCCAGAGAAATTGCAAACAGTCCATTGGCACCAGAGAAAACATCGTGACTGGCTGCATTTCAGGTCTTTGCTTTGTCATCGTGTAAATGCGCTGAAAATGCAAGGTCACCGTAAAAAGTTGTCCCTTGGTGAAACTCGAGACTGCACGCAACCTACGGACGCTGCCATTTTTCCCCATCTTGCACTGATGATGTCATTCCAAGCCGGAAGTCTGTGCAGTCGCCATCAGGGAATGAAGCTGAAGATTAAATTCCGCCTTTTACCATTTGAAACACGTTTTTATGGTTTTAAATGGACAAAATGGCCAATAGAAAGTTAGGATTACGTGTTCTCTTGACTTTGTCGTGTACAGTCTTGAACAGATCGCCTGAAAATGCCTCCACACCTTCAGTTGTCAAGAAGCTAATTCAGACCAAACTTATTGGGGCGAAAAATGATACTCGAACAAACATCATCATGATAAAAACTACCTTAAATCATATGAATGATATTTTTAAGTTTTTGGATTTGTCACCTATATTACAGCCGGACACCAGGGGGCGATGGGGACCTTTTGAATTGACTTTTGAGGCGCTGCCACGCCGTCCAGCTCAGCCCGCCTCCCCCTCCACCCGACAGGTTTCAAACGTCTCCCTCCTCCCACACAGCTGACTCAAATGACGGGGTTGTCATCAGGCTTCCACAGAGCTCGATGATGAGCGGATCATTTGAATTAGGTGTGTTGGAACAGAGAGACGTCTAAAATGTGTGTGTGGGAAACACACGCGGTCTGGTTTCCTGATTAGCCATGACGTTAAACCACTGCATGTTTGCTATAGAATCTGAGGCATTGCAGTAGGTGATACTGACAGGTGTCCCTAATATTTTGCCAACCTGCTGCATCTGAGTGGAATAACCAAAATATTAGGGACACCGCTCGGGATAACTCAAGTCATTTCAGCAGCATCACAAACTACAGTCCCAATAACAATCATTAAAACATGTCGACACCTGTCTCAAACAGAAAAATGTAAAAAAAACTCCTCCTGAAGGGAGAATTTATTGCAGGGATGCTGCGTTATATTCGATGGTAAACATGCAGTGGTTTTAATGTTATGGCTGATCAGTGTATACATTTGTAAAACAAATATTTAGGCTAACTGTGTTATACTTTCAAAGATTTGCAGAGACGCATCTCTCCCCATAATTCACACAGGCTCGGCAGAAAAAAAAACAACAGAAAAAAAACAAGAGAATTTTTATTTTTTAAAAGGGTTGCACCTCTCCAGGCATTTTTGATAAAATGAAATGATTTCCAAAGAGAAAACCTCTCTGTTTAACTACCCACAAGTCATGTAACACATGATGAAGTTGCAAGACGGAATTGCTTTGTTTTTAGAGGGTCACGAGCCGAAAACCTTGAAACCGCTGATTGAATGAAAAGGCGTGCAGGTTCTTTTTTTTTTTTTTTCTTTTCTTTTCTCCACTTGTTCTCGCTTGTTTGCCAGACTTTACGGAGAACATCAACAACAAAGGGCGCCACGTTGTAATGATATCAACATATTGTGCAACACGGTGCAGTGCAAGGCACTTAATCACCAGCTTGACTGCGTTCGAACCGCAACAGAGCCGCCGCGCAAACACCACATGACTCCTGAACTTAATCTAAAAACAAATCAGGGAGTGTCTGATTATGCCGGAGGCCTGGCTTTGCATTTCAATCACGGGAGCACAAGTGACAAGGCCGCTCTCAGGACCAGGAGCACAAAGGAAGCTTGTTGCCAAAAGCTGCGAAGCAAGAACATCGATGTGGACAAGCGACACTGTATATATGCGAGCGTGAATATCATCTGCTCCTTTGTGCTGACTACTGTACCGTTTCATCAGATCCATCCGGGATCCTGTTTAAGCGGGGCGGCTGTTTGTAAATGGGTCAGCCGGTGGCAAAGATACAGCGTAGCAGCATTAAACATATTGTCACTCTCCTTCAGTGGAGTTTTGCCCGTCTCTGACCATCATTTCCGCAAAAGAAAGGGAGAGACGTGATCCAAAATCAAAGCGGGGAATTTCTGCATGATGACTCGCGTGATGGGGGCCGCACAACAGGAAAAGGCCCTGTTTATCTGCATATTCTCGCAGATGAAAAGGGCGTCTGACAATAAACCAGGCCAGGTTTGGGAGCGCGCCGCATGCCGATTGCTTGATTACATGCGCTCCGAGTTAAAAAGTCCAAATCTTTCAAAGAATCACTCATGATGAACTGATGAGTCGGAGCGAGAAAGGACCCCCTGTAGCTTCAAATACGCTCCGGGGATCAAACAGTCACTGCGCATTGACTGCAATCTTTGAGGCAGACACCTGCAAAAAAAAAAAAAGAAAAAGAAAGAAAGAAAGAAAAAAAAAGTGTCTTCAGATTCTGAGAAAATTCATATCCTCCCAGGCCTCAGTAGAGCCAGTCTGCATATTGCATCAGTGCATTTGGAACTTTGCAATGTCGTGAGATTTTTTTTTTTTTCTCTGAACCTAGTCTGAAGAGGAACTGAGATTTTGAATCCGCATTTTACTCCATAATGGATCCACGGACTGGTGGCATGTGTTTTCTGATCATTATGACTTGTTGCATGCATTATCCTAATGTGCTCAGACGTACATTAACTTTGCGCCCGTATGTTGTTGGTGCTCTGCAGAGATCCCAATCAGAAAACAGCTTTTACCTGCACAGCGTGGTTTTGTATGGGCTAGCGAAAAGCATACACTTAACACCACTATGGGCTATTTTCTAAGTATTACATTTATTCCAGTCAAGTATGAAAATGGACTTGCAGGACCACACTTAACATATCAAGCCAAACAAAATATAAAAAAAAAAAAAAAAAATCAGCTAAACGCCTCAAACAGTTTTTAATCAATATGGACATGAATTTGAAATGAAGAGTATCTGGGGGGAAAAAAAAAAATCATCAGAATGAAAAAATATGTCTTTGTAAATCTATCAATAATTCTATAAAAGAGGCTCAAACATCACTGCGGTGTTTTATCTGTGCAAGTGTCATGGCAGACAAACCCTAACACTCATAAATCTGCTGTCTGCGAGCCATGTGGGTTTTTTTTTTAAAAAAAAAAGAGCATTCATATGAAAGAGTTGCATTGTTGCATCATTTTTGCATTAGTGAGTGTTTGGAATTAATCTTGTAAATTCCACCCACAGCACTAAGCCGTCGAAGCCGTATTGTCAAGACCAAGGCTGTTTTGGAGGCTCCTTTCTGAAGAGACGAAAATTTGAATTTCAATGTTATCAGATTTTTTCTTTTCTTTTCTTTCGCCGTCTCTCGTGCGGCGGCCTAATGTTTGATACATATGAACTTGCAATAACCAAAGCGAAATCTGAGGGCACGCAGCAAACATGCCTTGCACAATGGGCCTCTGATGCATTGCAACAGACGTACAGTAGTATCAGTTACGCTAAGCTCCGTCGCTCGCACCAACACGCACACGCGGCCGATAGTCGAGGAGAAAATCCCCTCTGCATGAAAAGACCGTGGTGATGCCTTCTGGGAATGGACGCTGGTTTGTTAATGGCTCCTAAGAGCGGGCATGTCATAAGCCCATGATCTTTGACATAAATCCCACATATTCTTATCGGCTTAAATCAACTCATATGGATTTTTACATAACTACGGGGGATGTTATGCAAAAATAACAAAGTCATGACAACAATCTGCAGCCGCATCAGGCTTCCCGGCCACTGCTCGCTCTTCCATCATTCCGACTCTACTACGGTTGCCAAAGCCGACGCTGGAACTTTCCTGGTGAATATGACCAGCATGTAAACCAAGGTATCTATCCCTCCATGAGAATCCAAGTGAGAACTGTCACTTTAGAATGCATTATGAATAGAGATTCATAAATAATTGGTGAGGAACTACATGAGGCAATCCGCAGGAGGATAGAGGATGAGGATAGAGCCAGAAAACCAGGGAAAGCCTCAACTCTGTGCGTGTGTGTATATATATATATATATATGGATAGATAGATATATATGTGTGTGTACACTTTGCACACATCAATCCAAAAAATTGTATATAGGTTCATAAATATATAAAGTGTGTGTACGTGTGTTCCAGAATTGTTTCTTGATGCAGGCAAAATCCTGCACCTGAAATAAGTGTGCGAATCCCGGCAGATTCCAGATTGCAAACAGACCCGCCTCCCTGTAAACAACGCCGGGGCGGAACGCTGCCATATGCCGGAGGAGCCGATGGCTGCACCAGCGAGGGCTGGGCCGCGCGCGGGGGCGGGCGAGTGTCAGACAGAGGTGGAGCCGAGATCCAGGTCAGTGTGTCTGTCAGGAAGGTACATCGGGGCCGCCACCTCGCAAGCATCTTCGCCGCGGAATATATTAGCTTAATGAAATAGCGAGCCGCACGCCGGTGCCGACTGTAAATTTGCCGTGCAGTGCCCGCCGCCCGGGCGCGTGCGGCGCGGTGATAAAGTGGCGTTTCAGTGACTGTGGGAGGGCCGCATAAAAGGGTTTCAGTTTGTGTAATTGACATCATATATCCAGCCTCACACTTCTAGGACACAGGCCTTAAATTACCCCGAGGAGCCTTCTTCCCCTCAAACCCCCCTCCCCCGATTTTATTTATTTTTTTCCTTGCTCCCACAAAAAAAGATGATCATGACAGGACAAAGCACACATCCACCACAGCTGATTCCAAAGTGTTTCGTGCTAATGGTGGGTTACGCCGAAAGAGCCCGGGGTAAATGGTTATAAAATGTTTAGTAAGTGGTTTGAACTCTCTGCAATTTGGCTTTCCAAAGAATCCAGGGGGGAAAAGCCAGTTACACTTTCCTTGAACTCTCTATCATTGCCTCTTATATCAGATGGCTGCCAAAATAGAGAGCTATATAAGCTTTGTGGAGTTTTTACAGCCCGAATATAATGTACATAAAGAGTTATGAAACTTTGGCAATACAATATGGAAGAATATGTTCTACAGAGCAGCCGTATCAGAGTGTCTACTGTTTTTTTTTTTCTCCTCTTTTTTTTTTAAGTCCAGAGAAGTCCAGAGAGTTAAGTGTCACTGGCATCTGAAAACATCCATTTCTTCCACAGTAATCCTTTCAGAGAAAAGTGTGTGACATTTATATATTTCAAACTCACGGCTTTGAAGGAAGGCGACAGTGTAATGCATTGCTTGGCCAATACAGCTTGACATTGCAATCCCCTTGCTGTAGAGTCCTAAATTCACCCGGCAAAGTTTCCTCACACCAAAAAGTGGAGCTGTTTTTATTTATTTATTTATTTATTTATTCTTTCATTTTCTAACGCAGCACATCTGCACTTTGATCCTCAAATCTTGCAGGGTTCAAAAACTGCACGAGGGGAGGTTGTGCTCCCTTTGAAGCGCCATCTATTTTAAGGCGCCGTTTGACAGTTCGCATTTGGGGGAACGTATGCGCTTGTCCGGTTTCGGAGGCAGAGTCATTTTGTTTGGGGAACGTTTAATGACTGAGCGGGAGCGGGCCTGGGCCTGAAGGTCTGAGCACATTCCGGGAACAGTCGTTGGGAGCAATGGGGGCGGGGGGTGGGGGGTAGTTTCGGTGCAAGTTGTCAGAAACAAAGCTGGTCAATGATTTCCCGTCCGTCCCACCGCGCCGTGCAAAACACACCAAATACATCTAAACGTCCGTCCCCCAAGAGGGGAGCTGGGCGGCCCCGAAGAGCTCTGACCGAGTCCAATTCCCTCGCCGGCGTCGCCCTTGAATGCTGCAGTGTTTGCCACCAACAGGAAATAGCTGCGATCGATGGAGCAGCCTCGCGGTTTTCGCGCCATCCGCTGAGTAAATTCTCTTAATGAGCGCCGCGATTAGCACTTCTGACGCTCATTAGGTAGAGTCTGCCCGCGATTAACCCTCAATACCCACTGAGGTCACGGGGGAGAAACGCTCAGTCCTCCTCACATCATGAGCATTGTTAGACAAACTGGGCTGGTTCGATCAGAACACCTCTGAAACGCCATGTAAAAATCCTGTTAGAATGGAAAAGGAGCTTGCAAGGCTGAATCTATTAAGAGCTTTTCGACTAACTTGCCTCTTAGAGGGAGCGCGTGAAAAATCAAATTGCCTGAATATATTTCATGTGTACAGAATTTTTTTGTTAGCATGCTAGCATTAAAAAAAAAAAATATATATATATATATATATATATATATATATATATATATATATATATATATGTTTTTGGTTTTTTTTAAGACAACAACATGTCGCCTCTGTGGTGTGAAAAACCTTTCAGTTGATGGATGAACCAACCCTAAAGGGAAAAGCGAGATGGTCCATATAAAGAAAAGCGTGTTTCACAGTTCCTAATGAATTAGCACTTTGGGGATATTGAGGTTTCACACAACAGCAGTGATTAGCAGTTTAAGCGGCAAATTGTCACTTAAATGGTGAATTAAGATGACTGCCATGATTAGTGGCTAGGCTGCTGCTCTGATGTAAAGCCAATGCTAGGCACCCTTTTAGTTTAGAACGGGGAATTTCTCTTATTCAGCAGGGAGGGTGTCCTTCACCAAGCAGCGAGGCTCTAATGATCTCTCGGCGGAGCCCGGAATACTGCTCATTATGAAATAGCAGGGTCGAGTCACCACTACTTTACTTCCACACTTTAAAGGTATACAATGGCGAACGGTGTTCTTGGAATTCTTATCTGCAGGAACCAAATATAGCAGGAGCAGATACCTGCAGCCTTGAAGGTCAGGCAGGACGACCACGCGCCCACGAGGATGTCACGAGCAGGCGAGGCGGAGCTTTGCCGTCGGCAGCGAGGGGGGCAGAGCTGCATGTGGAAATGAAATCCAAAAAAATTGAAATCAAATTTTAGATTGCGGGCTCCCTAATTAAGGGAGGGAGTTTAAAAACTCCTTTAAAAAGAGGGTGGTGTGCTGAAATCATCTGCGAGAGCAAACGGCGACGACGATGCGGCGCGGACGTCGCAGAAAAAAAGTAAAGGGCGCAAACATGAAAATGAAAATATGATGATTCCCACGAAAAGCAGGCTGGTAAATATGTTTCCAGCAGCTTATTAAAAAGAATGAAATATCTGTATGAAGAAAGGGTGGCGCTGTTTGAGCAGAAGCTAGTGGGTCTATTTTTAGTCGTAGTTTCCCGTCTATATTTTCTCTGTAGTAGCACCTTTAAATCGTCATGCGTGGCCCAATCATGGCAAACCCTGCCTTTGTGGTCAAAAAATAAATACATAAACCTGCCTATTCAGGTACAAAACCACAAATATGACTGCTGACCATCCTTTTTGCGCAAAAGCCAAAAAGGGAGGGTTTTTTTTTTTTATAGATGAAAGGAAGAAACCAAAGCTTTTCCAAAGAGCATTTATTAATCCTGAAAAGTCTATTTTATGATGGGAAACCATTTGCAAGAGAAACATGCCTCTCAATTTTTCAGTGTATTCACTGGGGCCAGTTTAGCCTTGACAGGCATTTGAAGCTCTCGAGGAGAGCGGAGCTGTAGGTTGAGCAAAACAACTTAATGTTCTATTCAGAATATGCAAACCTTGCCTTCCATGTCCTCAGAAATTTAAAGTACCGCTGGAATCGCCCCGCAAAGACAAAAGGATTCCTTTTCCATGAAAGGTCCAATGACACTGGTTTTATCTCCTTTGTTGCAGCTGTTCAGTAGCTACAAGTGGATTTAAAATATATATATATATATATATATAAATATATATATTTCTATGAGCACTTTCTATTTACCTGTAAGAGTCAACTCAAGAGGCAGGAGTGGATGCCACATGGGAATTAGTTTATAATTTCAGTCCTGCAAACTGATTTAAAAGGTTTTATTTAACAAAATCCCCCTTACAGCTCTTTATTTTTTATTGTGCTGTCGATTTTATGCTGTCTTTAAGTGGACTCTGCAAGGTTGCCGTTCCGCTAATGCTTATCTTACGTGTGCACATTTTGGAGTGAATGGTCTTGTAACTGTATCCTCTGCCCACACCCTAATCCTGATGTCACAATTAAGGTGGGGGAATAAAGGTGAGATGTCACATGCCAGGCCCACCACCCTTTATCTCATGCCCATGGGAGTTTAACAGTTTCTAATAGCGTGACACTCACTAGAATTAAAAAAAAAATGCTCTAAACATCCTCCACTTGTCCATGGTGATATTATAAACCTCACTCACTCGTTCATCACTGTCTGTCCTAACGCTAATACACACACACACGCGCACACACACGAGCGCGCACACACACGCGCTGGCCTTCTGTTTTAGGGCCTTTCATGCAGGTGTTTGCTGCACGGACGTGCCACCCTGCAGAAACGTCGGCAGAGCGTGCTGCGGCTCATTATAAAGCACCAAAAAAATATCTGGGGATAGAGATGCAGATGTTCCATAGGAGGCGGCAGCAGGGCCGGAGCAGGCACACTGCTGGCACGGTGTGTGATGTGTTCAAAGCAAAAAGAGCAGACTGGGGAGGATGTCCTGCTCCGCCGGTGAGCGGGGATGGAATGCAGGGGATGATACACAAAACATCTTTCGCAGTATCTGGACATTGGAGCGTTCTGCTATTTACTTCCTGGAAGAGTCTTCTGCAGAGATGCACTTGACAGGTCACTGTTGTGGAGTGAATTTCAGGACATGTGCTTAAAATTATTTTTATTTTCTTAATGTATTTTTTTTTTTTTTTTTTTTTTGGTGCAGTCACTCTTTGTCCATGTCCAACCAATCTCAACGGCGGCTTTT
>CAAKHG010033924.1:0-11726 GCA_901007715.1 Dactylopterus volitans
AAGAGTTAGAGTATGTGTTGTGCTGCTGCTTGGCTCAGCTCCATGCAGAGAAGCTGACATTAAATCATACATTGTGCTTGTTTGCATGCGTGTTTGTGCGTGAGTGTGTGTGTGTGTGTTAGTGCACGCGCACACATTTATTGATTGGCTTACACAGCTTTATAGCACTCTGTTGTAAATGTCATGTTTTTACAGGCTACTGTTTGATATAAACCTGATTAAAGTATTTGCTGGCGAACACAGACTGCAAGCAGCAAATGGTTACAATCAGACAATTACTCAGCAATTAGGAGCCAACTAAATAACTTTATGGCTGTCTGATTAACCAAAGTAAACAAAGTGTTTCCTCACACCCACCTTTGACCCTCATCTTTTTCTATCTAAATCTGGACTTGGATTTCTCTCTTTTTGAGCCACATATGTATGTTTCTCATCAATGAAGTAAACTGATAAAAGCTTTTTAAGTACAGGTATAATGAAGTAGGAAATCCACAAACAATGTGACATTAAAAAATCCACAAGCTATGAATGACTTTTGAAAATGTGAATGCATATTACATAAGGGGCTCCCAAACAGCGGCAAATGTAGAGAACACAACTTCTGAATATAATTTCAAATATTTATTACTGCAATGTTCCAGGACTAATTTACACATGACAATAACCTTTTCAATAAACTGGAACAGAATAATAAAAACAGAAGAGGATACCAAACGTCACTTAGGTGTGTGTGTTATTGTGTGTGTTTGTGTGTGTGTGAGTGTGTGAAGGTGTGTATGTGTGTGTCTGGGAGTGAGAGACAGCATATTAGTAGGGGAGTTGAGCGTGGTGTGTCAAGCCTGGGCTTATTGTTTGTTAGTGCCTAATGCATGTCATTGTCCACATGTAGACGAGCACTGTGTTTTGTTTTAAGTACTTTTAAAGCAGGTTGTTGCAAAAAGGAGAAGGTATACGAGTGGCCTCTCAGCCAAGCCAGCATAGTCCTCTCTTACGTGTAGTCAATAATAAGACAGGGAAAGAGCTTTTAGGAGTTTTAAATTCCCTGAGTTTGTCCTCTCAATCAGCTCCTCCTGTGACTTTATGTCTAGACTGGCACCTGCACCAGGGGCAAAGGGGTCCTTTACCCAGTTTAGATGGGTGTTTTCAAGGTCATGAAATATGAATGAAAGGTCTCTGAAATCTCCTTGAAGGTGCTCCAGGTGGGACCGGATGAGTGGAGAGCTAGAACCCAACTCATCAGATGACAGCAGCTCCGGGAGAAGCAGTGGGAACATTTCTCCACTCCCTCCTGTAGCTGTTTGATCACTTCTTGGAAAAAAACACACTCTGTCTTGCACCTGCAGTGTGTATGTATCACACCCTTGCATGCTTTGATTCAGCACATTTAGATGCTGCAAAATGTCTGACACGAACGCAAGCTTATAAATCCAGGCTGCATTCGTACATCAGTTTGCCAGCTGATGATTTTCAGATGAGAGGAACCTCCCGCTGCAGCTCACACACACGCTTCAAAACTGCCCCGATGACAGCCAGCAACCCCTCAAAATGGGCGCCTAGCACGTTACACAGCAGAGTCAACAGTCTGTGTTTCATGGGGCGGGGCTCTAATGAAATTCACAGCTTGTATTGCCTCCTGTGGCACCTGATAAAGCTCATTGTCAGTCCTTTTCAAAATGAACGCCTTGCATTGGAACACGCAATGTGTGGTAACTGCATGCAGGGCTTTCTGCTTAATGAGGGCAGTTACTCCACTGGTCTTCCCAGTCATGGTTAACACATGGCCCCACGGAAGGAGTCCAGTCAAGTCCATTAGTTTCAATGCAACCGTCCAAAACTTGAAAAATGTCTCTCTCGGCCGTTCTTCTTCCAAACACTTTACGAAATAGTATTTCCTCAACAAACCCAATCCGTAAAACAAACCTGATGTACACAAGCAGTAGGGCAGCATCGGACAAATCTCTGCTGTTATCCAGCTGGTTCTCACCTGCTCCACAAGTTGAGCCGATGCGTCCTGAGCGTGTCACCAATCCACCAAAACTATTGGCAAGTGGTGCAGAATCTTGATTTTGTTGGCAGCATTCTCACCAAGCACTTCTCTAACATTGGCTTTAGACACGGGCAGTGCCTAAAGCCACTGTGTGTGGTTTTTTTTTCAGCACTAGCAATGTGGTGTGAAGCTGAAAACAAACCTTCCAGGCTACCCAGACCGTAGCTTGCTTGAGAATGTAGCTGACTACCTGTCCGGATGATCGTCCTTAGGTTTTAAAAAGTTTTTTTTCACCTGCGCTTGGTGTTTTTGTGTCAACTCATGCTGAAGTTTAGAGGGTCGGGAGGCAGAAGACGTTTTTTGTTCCTCATAGCCATTCTGGTGCAGACCACCAGCACTAACACTTTATGATGTGATGAATGATGTTTTGACTGGCAGCCAAATTAAAGATGAACATGGCAGATGGGCTTATGATATGTTGTCATAAATTTGATATATTGTTACAAATGATTTTTTAAATGATGTGCATAAAGATAGGAACATTAGATTTCAATTTTTAAACATTTTTTTCCACATTTTCCCTCGAATTTGCTGAGGCCGCTTTAACACCCCCTGGAGGTTCCTACGTCGGTGTTAGATCCATCTTGAGGACCACATAAAAATGCTAAAACGTGTTGATGCATCGGCAATAATGATGCAATTAGATGGATATAAATGATGTACTAAAAAGCTTTCAGAATGAGGAGTACATGTACGCTTTATGCATATATCACTTTTTAATTTCAGGACATCTGGACTTTTTCCTTACAAGCAAATGCTAGAAAAGGATCTGAATGCCTCCTCCCCTGCTGAGAGTTGATATGCATTGGCTCTCATTCATGAAGCCAAGAAAATAAATTCTGTGTTTTTATTGACATGGTTTGTGCTTTGAGTTCTTATTCTATTTACACCCTTGTTCTCACAGATGTACAAATACGTATATCCTGAAAATTTTTCTCACATGAACTGTTGTTGTGTTATTGTATGAACAAAAATGAATTAAAAAAAATTATCCAGTGCCTCCTTTTTTCCCTTTTGATCTGCTCAGATTTTATGTAGTTAATGTTTCTTGACTGTGTCCATATGACATATCAGACTACTCAAGTCAGTATTTCCCATGATTGAGATTTTACGGTATAGCTCATTACTTTACTGAGCAAAATATTTCTGCATTACAGTGGCAGAGAGGGTCAGTGGCGATAACGTTGGCTTTCAGTGACAGCACACATAATTGAACTTGATGGCGTTTAATTCAACTGTGGATGTACAGCTACTCTTAGTGGCTGAACTGCACAATTGCACTGAGAGAACATAAGTGATGAATTTTCTTTGTATGAAAGATGCTTTGCTCTCAGAGATAACACACTACCACTGAAAATAGCAGTACACAAGCCACTGAGCTACAGTGTTTATGGCTTTTTTAAAAAAAATCATAACACATTGCTCTATCATAACCATCAGATCATTTTTGCCACACAAGCAATAATATGTCCCATGAATTAAGCCTTTAGTGTGATTATATATATGTATATAACCACATTAACCACACAGAACTATGTAAAGACATACATCATTTACCATTTATAATCAAAATATAATTTAGTTGCCCAGGGGAAATCATATGCAACTTGGTTACTAGAAAACTTTAGTGGAGCTATTTTCATCGCACACTGTTCTTGTAAGAATAAACAATAAATTAAACAGAATTAAAAAAAATCCAGCTGTAGAATATGAAAACGAAATTATTTCAGTAATGTTATGAAAAGCATACTTACTCTCTCTGGTGTATTAACGAATGAGCCATCCAGCCACAGGACCAGTGGCCCATGCTCTGGGACTGCCCCAGGTCAGTGCCTGTGCATGAAGCTAATATTAATAACTTAACACGTGCCATTACATAGTCAATGTGCTCTTTATTCACATCAATGACAGACTCCCCAAAGTCCGACTGATGGCTTATGAAGTCCCCTGTGTTATAAACTAAGTGGCTTAAACGTATCCGTTAGTTGTTGAGAGTGGTGCAATGACTCGATGTGCTTGTTCAGATGCACGTGAATGTAAACTCTTCCATAATATCCTGGGGGTAGAGCAGTATTGTCTCACCAGCTGCCTACAAATCACTAAACACAAGTGCAGAATAACATGTCCCATCCATTCAGACATCCAGCTATCAGCACATCCAGGAGAGACATCCTCCATGAGGACGAATATTCCCCTATGCGGTTGAGAAATGGAGAGAGAGGTGGAAGAAAGGGGACATCTCTGAGAAACAAGACCACTGAATGCATTTTGTGTCAAAACAGTTAACAGTCACTGACCATTAATTCCATTTTGTTTTGCTAATATCATCTTTCTTTAGAATAAAGAGTTTTCGTATGTTATTCAATGACGCATGGATGGAAAAACCCAAGTATTCAGTAAATTGGTACAGATACCCATGTGGTTTATTCATTTTCAAACAAACACATTTTTTGCCCCCATTTCAAATATATTGCCACAGAAGAACGTCTCACTCACAAAAGTAGTTAAGTTGAAGTCATTATTGAATGATCTGCATGTAATATGCTGCTATTTTTCAAGGAGGCTGGACGTTGAATTACTGATATGCATATGAAGCTTACATATGCATAAGCTTCTAATTTCAGATATCTTTACATTTCAAATACTTAAAGAAAGCAACCAGGGGGTTACATGCCAGAACCTCCAAGAGGGGACATTCTCTTTGTGTCCAATATTCACTTAATCATACAATAATGTTTTACCCTCACCATCCAATATTCTTTCAATTAACATTCAAGGTGTAAATGGCAGCGGCCTCATAGTCAGTGACATACAGTGCACTCAAGGAACTGACAGTGTGCAATGTTGAGGGCTCCCAGGGTGCCCAGTCCTGGTGGCTTTGTGAATATGCATGGCCGCCTGCATGCATGACAAATGCCCTGAGCAAATGTCAGCGAATGGCAGTGGAATGCAAGTACGACTCTACGCCCGCTGCATGTATGGTCGCTGTTTGTCTTTTGTCTGCTCTCGCACTGGGGCGGTTAAAACACAGCTGATTATTGATTTATGCACAAAATGAATGTGATCTGTGTGTACTTAAGTATATGTGTTGTGCATTAAACTGACTGCGTGCCGCTTGTCTTTTAGCTCTATATATGATAACATATTAGATTAATTAATTCAAGTGATAGCATAAGCCTCTGGGTTATACGTCCAGATTCAAACATTATATACTGCACATGTTAAAGTATGATTTAAATAATAATGCAGGCGACATTCCCCTTAACTGTTAGTGGCCAGTGTTAGAGATGTATCATATTGCAGAGCAGCTTTTGAGTTATATAACAACATGGAAAAATTAAGGGATAATGTATGAAAGCATGAACACTGTCACTCACTCCAGACAAAATAGCAAGTGAAGTTGAGCAGTGTGGCAGCGCCCCCTAATGCGGTTAGAAAGGTAATACAACTAATAAATAGTAAAATCAAACTGGAGAGAGAGGTAGTCATTTTTCCTGGGGTTTAAACCCCAAAATTAAGATAAAACTCCTACTCTTGCTAAAGAATAAATTCCAAGTGATACGATTTGTTCCATGTTTTTTTGATGATTGATGGTCGCTGGTGCGGCTGTGATACTCCAGTGGGAAATCACTGTGCAGGATAATCTGCTCTAGATGCTGAACCACCTCCATCCCCAGTCAGACGATCTGTAGCGAAAAGCTCCTTGTCACAAAAATGTTGTGTCACTCGGTCATTCTGCTGTATGGAGCAATTAAAGCTGGACGTTTGGCTGCATTGAAGTAGCTGTGTCTGAAAACTCTTTTCTTTAGAGGAAGAGCGTTTGGCTGCAGTAACATGTGTCAGAGTCGGTGGGAGTAGCTCTCTCACTGCACACTGCTCCCATCAAAGGAAAATAAAAAGGTGCCACAAATAGTGTCCTGGATTTGTTGGTTGGGTGACATGTTGTATTTGCCAGTTCAGTGAGAATCGTTGCTTGTTACATGAAGGCTGAGAGAAAATTGGGAGCCGGGCAAAACGGTCTCTATGATCAGTGATGGATGTGGAGAACAATTCATTCATCTCTGAAAAACTATTGCAACTGTTGTCCAGATGTGTAAATGGAATGTGTGCATGAGAGAGTAAAAAGTTATGATTTGAAAGGTTGAGAAATCAGAGGTGGAATTGTCACATCATCATCCAAAATATTCAATTACTTCAGTCACGACCTATACCAAAGTTTCGCATGTTATTCAATCACACTTGAATGCCAAAAAATGAAAGGATACAATAATTGGTAAAGATTCCCATATTATCTCAGATAATTCATTGTCAAAATATACATTTTTCCCCCAGTTTCTAATCAGGTCCAAATCAAATTACTTACATATGTACCCTCTTCTTATCTTCAAGGTTACTTTACATATCATATATAGTGCAGATGCTGTAGATTGACAATGTGTTATCAGTTTTTGCTGTTATTAATAGACCGAGTTGATTTTCACGCTTTGCATGAAATAAACTGCCACCACCGGCTGAATAGCCTGGGTCTCTCCAGAAAAGTGCAAAAACCAAACTAGCTTTATGGTTTCTCAAACCTAATTTTTCATAGGGAAGATAACAGTTCCAAGCAGCTTTTTTATTCTGTGACTCCAGTCTGCATGAGATCAACGGTAAAGCGAGGCCACTCCAGGCCGCTGCTGTGACTGTGCGGGCACCCGTCACCGTGACCACTAGAGTGCACTGCTGTCCTGCCAATATGGCTCAGGGCGTTTCCCCGAGCCGAGGTGCTTGGACAGGGCTTTAACATGGGTGCACGTTACCTCTCACGCTATCGGGGGCATTAGAAGGGTCCTCCCTGTTTCAGAGGGCTTCTAACTGAGTGATACAACCTGGATGCATCGCTGTGGCAGCCATGACAAGAGCTGTTTGAATGATCTAGGACGTCATGTAAAGGCGCTTCAGTGCTTCGTAATTTATCCTAATTCATGCATCCTTCTGAAAGGGAACGAGACAATGTCATCCCACAATCCCTTGCTGCGCACTTTTCAGCCATTCATGAAAACTAATGAACATGAAATGACAAGCAACGTTGATCATCCGCTCTGTGGTCTTTAAGGTGTTTTCATCTCCTGCTATAAGTCACTTGCAGCATTAAAAAAAAGTCTTGGTCCTGATGGAGGTACAACTTTTTCGCAGCAGTATTATAAGTAAGCTCACGCACTGATAAAACCACAAGACTGATGTTACTGATCTGATTACATTTGTCATTTAGCCATTTATCACCAAATGTTACATTTTATGGAGTATGAGCTAAAAATGATATCACGTTTAAACTGTAGTTTTCACTTTGTATAATTTGCACGCTGCAATATTTTTCTAGTTAAGACAGATGTGAGTATTTCGCAGATTTGCTCTTTATTTTCCACTCAGTTGTTTTGACATGCCTTCTTATTGCAGCCTACAGTCATGTTAACTGGACACCGCCGCTCTTAAGGCTGAACGTCGTCTCTGGCCTCGTCAAGGTGAAGTCGGTTTGCCAGCTTTCATTTAAACACATTGATGATGTATTAACATTATGTTGCCGTGGATCAATTAATTCAACCTTTGGTAAATGTTTTATCACCCGGTTGCTGACATTACATCCTCACTTTATCTGATGATGTTTTCCAACGGCGTTAAGGAAAAATGGACAGGCGAAGGGGACAGGAGGGATTATCTGAACACAACCATGTTCTTTGTAAAGACTTCTTCCTCCTGTCGCACTCCACTTGCTTCCTCTCTGCAGGCTGACAGGCTGAGAGACGGCAGCCCTGCTGGTCTCATCGCTGCAGGAGCTGTCAGCACTGTGCGTTTCAAAATGAATCTGAGTGTGCGCTACAATATGTGCAACTCTATTAAGGTTGCAATAATGGATTTTAGGATGATGATTTACAGTACATGATGACGCCGGTGCTCACGCTGCATTTCTTCCCCACAGTCCTTCAGGTTGACTGATTATTTAATTTACTTTTTAATGGCTAATAACACAGTTGTTTTATGTCTGCTTTATGCTATGTTCATTTGCATTGCCATTTGAATATTTTCACTGTGGTTTTTTTTTTTTTTTTTTTTTAATAAATGAGACACATCAAACATTTAAAACTCAGCAATACAGAGCCATTCTATGCAAGTATAAATATCCTCCTCATGCCACATGGCTGGAGGACAATTCCAGAAGTTTGAGCCCGGTCTTTTGGGCAGACGCACCGTTTCTCCAAATAAATTTGCTTAAGCACACGTACATGCTGAGTCCACAACCTCGAGCAGTGCAGACTGCAGTCATTGAAAACCTTTACAGTATATTAAACCCTTCCAATGACTGCCCCCGAGCACTGTGAAAAGTGGTTACAACAGGTTTAATGATGGCCATCGTCTTAATGGGGCTTTTACTATGCAAAAGAATTTTGATGAACAAACAGAGATAAAGAGGAAGAAGAGGTCATCAACAGTATGAAAACACTGTGTGAAAGAACTTAAGGTGCAGAGGAAAAATAATATGAAAAATTCTGATGAAGACACACTATTGAGACACAGAATCTTGTATCACCAATTAAGCATCACATCAAAACCACTGCATGTTTACCGTAAACTATAATGCAACAGCCCTGCAATAATTTCTCCCTTCAGGAGGAGTTTTACATTGAATTTTTATTGAATCTATTTAAGAGAGGTTTTCACATATCTGAATGATTGTCACTGAGACTGTAATTCGTGATGCTGCCGAACTGTACTGGGTCACACAATGAGGGGTGCCCCTAATAATTTGGTCATCCCACTCACAACAGTACAGTATATATACAAAATCCAGACCATGAATACAAAGAAAAAATAATTGAATTAAAAAACAATTTCTTTGAATGTTGTACCGTCCATGTTCTTGAATTACACATTTCTTTTTATACTTTTAAAGATGAATATGCTACAAATTCTTAAATGCTCAAATTTAATAAGTTACACAATGGAGACCTTTGTCAACAAAGGATAAAGTAACTCCTTACAGTGTGACTTCGCAAATTTGTGTCCTCACAATACTATTAATACCAGTACAAACACATGCACACTTTATTCTGTCTTTGCTCTGCAACCACTGACTACAGAAACTTTAATCTTTGTTACATCCTTGCTCCCACTGGTGCTCTATAAAGTCATGGAGATTATTAAGGCTTCAGCCAATCTTATCTCATCTAATTTAACACAATATAATATGACATTACACAATCACACACACACACACACAAATACACACACGCAGACGCAACAGTGCAGTGGCATACACCTGGTTTTGTAATTTCACTGCAAATTTAATAAAAATTGCATTTAGATAGGACATCGGCAGATACCAGTACATAAATGTAAACATGCTACATCCGTACTACGAGGTTTAGAAACTTTGTCCCATATGGAGACATTTTCAACCTTTTTCAAAATAAAAAGTAATGCTAGACCCTAGAAGACCATTTATTATTGTTACGATATCAGCCACAGGTTGCTGGCAGGTTGCTTTCCTGATTGATTTTATCTCGAGCAGGATGGGGAATATGTTGATGGGAATATGTTTGTAGTTACTGAGGTGCATAGCTGTTATTTTAGCACCTCATCCTGCTGCAATATGGAATCTGACACTGGCCCCATCAAGACGGGAATCAGCAATTAGTTTACATCGGATTCAAAAAACAAAAGCAACTACAGAAATCGTGCGGCGCTACCACACTCGCCTGGGTGTAACCAAAAGTGCAACCTTCGGGAAAGTCTTTGCTGAATTATAAAAAATAGGTTAACAGCTTGTATAAATATTGATCAGCTTCATTTATCGTATTAGTGATCTGTCAAAATTTTAGTTTCAGCTTAGCTTCATTGTGCACATTTACATACCGGAATCCTGATTTGATTAAATCCATTCGCGGGTTTGGCCAGTAAAAATCAAATTGTTTACTTGATTGAAAATAAGCTCTTATCCTGAGAAAACCTATGCTAACTATGCTAATGTAGTGTCTCGTGCTGACCCATTACAGTAACAACAGCACTAACATGTGCATACAGTTGGTTTGAGGAGGGGTATGTCTTGAGTGACTCACAATTACTTCACAGCAACGATACAAATGTGAAATTAATCAAATGCAACATTTGAAATTTGTATATACACGCACGCATATACATGCACTGAAACATGTACACACATATACATACTGTATATACACCAATCAACCGTATCATAAGACCACTGCATTTTTACTATAGAATATAATGCAACAGCTCTGCAGCAAATTCTATGTTGAATTTTTATTAAATCTGTTGACATTTCTGAATGACTGTTATTGGGACTGTAATTTGTAATAGTCTTAAATTTTACTGGATTACACTGAGAGGTGACCATAACTACTGGCACCTTAATGCTTATGACTGGAATGAGCAAAATACTAGTGACACCAACTTCATGTGGCTGCAGGCTCCATTCCTCCACCTGTTTATGGTGATGCTCGTTCACCACGCCTCCATAGAGACTGTTTGCAAGGAGAAGACGTGTTAATCTTGGTGTGACTGGAGTGAGGTGTAACCAGAATTTAATGGTCGTCCTTTCCGCCGTTGTCACTAACGAAATCACATTCCACACGCTCCTTCAGTGGTTTTTACGGCTGCGATAGAGAGATCACAGCTCTGTAAGCAGCATAAATGAATATTTTAATCTTATTGTACCACAGAAACTGAGCCATGGGGCTGTTTTAATATAGAGGTTTAGTTATCATCTCTGCATTGTTTTGAAGACCGGAGACTTTGCAGCAGCTTTGCACACCAATCAATACCACACACACACACACACACACACACACACACACACACACACCTTCACACGGAAAACACACGAAAAGCTCCCTCCTGGTTTTTCTCCTGAAACATGATAATGGTTTTAAAAAAACAGCTGGTCATACTCACAAGTCACACTGGTGCTCTTAGATATAAAGTTCAATTACTTTTTCACCATAAATGATCACTGAAATAGCTGCAGCTGAATTAGACCAATGCCGAAGCAAAGGGCGGTAGCAGGACAACAGATGCTTTTTCTGCAACTTATGAATAATGTTGCATTAATTTCTTCTGGCATCATGTTGTCTGCTCTATTTATAAGTTGTGATTTTATTACTGGAATTATTACTAATAATAAAACATTTTCACCTACTTGCTGATAACAAGTTGGTCCAAAAATATAAATATCATCCCAAATTAACACACAAACCAGTGTAATGTCAACAAAATAATGCAATGCTTCACCTCACTGTTCAGTTTCTTCAACAACCATAGCATTTGCAATTGGCTGTAGTTAGCTATAAACATTAGCTAGTGGTAAGCATTGGCTACCAATTAGCTGTAGTTAGTGGTTAGCATCAACAGCCTTTTTAAAACGGTAATTAACAACTAAATACATCTGAAACATTTGATAACAATTGATACTCAAACCCAATAAGTCTTTATTTCCAGTATCTGAACTTGAACAGCAAATAGAATGCAGCTGTTTTCCTCACAGTGGCCAGCAAGTACGAACAAAACATGCTTCACCTCACCAGAGTTCCAACACCAGTAGCCCAACAGAAACTGTCCTTCACAGGCTATAACTGAAATGTTGATAAAGGAGCAGCTAATTATGTGGATGTTTTTGTTAGTAATC
>CAAKHG010033932.1:4934-14934 GCA_901007715.1 Dactylopterus volitans
AAAAATTTTTTTTTGGGGGGGGGGTTTTGGGGGGGGGGGGGGGAGGGGGGGGGAGGGGGGCCGCGGCGAGCAGGTAAACATAAACACATGCATGCTTCATGTGCTACCACCTGGACCACATTTTGTACTGTAACCTGTTTTCTTGAAATCCTCTCCCGCCGATGGCTGTTTTGTCTCCTTTTTGTTTTTCCTTTTTTTTTTTTTTTTTCTGGACCGTTGAGAGAGTGGACAAGTTGGGGGTGGGAAAAGAGTAGTTTTTTAATTTTTGTTTTCGTTTTGTATACAGAAAATGTGAATGCTGTTGGTAATCTAACCCATAAAGACAATGTTTTGGATCATCAGAACACTTGGCTGTGAAGTGTGTTGTTTTACATAGCCGGGGGGGCAAGGGCGGGGTGCCGAGGTTGTTTGAGAAGACGGTTAATGACGTGGTCTCTGCAAATATGGGGGTGTCTATGGACTGACTGCACCTTTGCGGTTGCCATGGTCACCGGTGTCTATCTTCAGCCCGTGGAAGGAATGCAGCCCAGTGCGATACACCTGTCTCCATCTCCGCGCCATCAGAACGGTGGAGGACTCTGACTATCCAGTACACTCATATTGTATGTGAATACTAATGTAAAAATGCAGAAGCACATTCTGTCTTTTTATTATGATACATGGAAAATTCCTGATTTCTTGTCATGATACCAGCTGATATTTTACAGTGATTTAAAGAAGTGAGAAGATTTTTTGTAAGATTCTGTATTTTTAAAAATACTTAGCTGTTTTATACAAACACTTTGCGTTGGAGAGTCGGGGTTGACTTTGGGAATTTTCAGACCCTTTCGTCTCTTGGACATTTTGATAATTTGTTTGTCTGTGTGGTTTGAGCCTCACATATCCTGTATTATTTCCTCTCAAAAGTATTTATTTTAAGGAGCCGTTGTGTGTTTGCACATATGGCACAAATGTTTTAATATGTTGCTTGATGAGTGCTTGTCAATTTCTTAACTGAAATAAAATACCATATATTGTAGTTGCTTCTCATATATCTGTCATACTGTCATGCCTAATGTCCAGTGTGTTGCAGTGCATTATGGGAGTTGTATGTGGACACTGCACTTCTAGATGATAACAATGGCAACAGAAACTAGTCCGACAGTGTTCAGTGGATGCAGAAATGTGTGTTTTAAGTGCAAAATCGCTGTTGTACTTTAAGTATCACAAAGATGCTGCCTACACGGGATGATTTTAATTCCCGACTGAGCGATTTCCCAAAAATCCTGGATCCTGCACTTCCCAAAACGCAACATTACGCCAACATCTCTTAAACCCCACCCTCATTTTTAACGCTTTGCATCGACAAGTTGGAGTCCCCAGCCTCAGCGGTGGATTACTCCTGTGAAGAGTAATTTTCTCAGTCTTGGGTTCGGTCTTGGCCACAGGAAACATTACACAACTATTTGCACATGCTAAGCGGTCCTCCAATTGGCAGGCCCATTTCCTTAGTCATTCATATTTGAATTGGACCCGAGGAAAACCTAACAAAACGCCACATGCATCAATCCGGAATGAGCTCTGATCCGAGCAGGCTCGAGGACAATGCGACCCGAGCTTCAAAGTAGCTGCGGCGCTTGTCTTTTTTTTTTCCTCCCGCATATCACAGTTCAAACCGTCTCTCCAGAAGCAGGCCAGCTCGTAAAGAACTCTGATACACTGGCTGACGAATTCTGAGCAGCTAATTTACTCTAGTTCCTCCTCGTCGCCTTCCGAATGATCTAGGTCATCTGTGAATGCTGTTTCTGTCCTGCTTTTTGTGGTCTTCGCTGCGACTCCGCTCGAGACGGAGGGAGGCGAAGGAGCGGAGGAAGTGAGGCAGACACCAGCCCACTTTGAAGCGATGCCAGGAGTTTGCATTAGCTTGCAGTTTGGATGGCGTTCAGTGCAGCAGGATTTAGGGAGAGAAGGAAAATGGGCTTTTAGCGTCAAAATCACTGCGAGGTCCCTCAGGAGGACAGTCCTGTTTTCTACTTAGTGCACAATAGCTGGCAAAAGTCTTCCTGAAACGTATAATCTCAGCCCACTTTTCTTTTTTTTCTTTTTTTCTCTTCGAAAATGAAAACAACATCTGCTTTTGGGGCAAAGCACGACCTCTCTGTGTGACTCTATGTTGCTTTTTTTAAGGCTTCCCGCGTGAACTTATTTTTCTTCTGGGCCAGCCAATTGTCCCGGAAAATGTAGGGTTCCCATTTGCGAGGCGGGCCATTCATTACAGGGATCTTCTGGTGAGGACGGTCCTCTTTTTCTCTCTCTTTTAAGTAAAAAAAAAAACAAAACAGAAAGTTAATAGCAGAAGTTGAAAAGTCATCCTCAAAGAAAAAAAAATTAAAAAAGCCAAACAAACAAAAAAAACAAAAAAAACAAAAAACAAGCTGTCAGTCTGTTAAACTTTCCTGGCACGGGATGTACTGTCAACAGTCCTGGGCTGCTTCAGGGCGATTCAGCATGAAAATAGTAACAGTTAATTACATGTTTGCGAGTTCCATGTTTCCCATGCAGCGCGGAGCGGAGTCACGTGCGGCTCGGTCTGCAGCGCTGCCCCTCGGCTTCGCCCGCTCTCTAATGACTCTGCTCGCTTGGTAAATTATTAGCAGGTACAGTCACGTTCCCGCGCAGCGTGCGCACATCGGGTCTGTTCCGGTTTGGCGAGTTCAACCCAACCTTTGGTCAACGCCTGCCCAAGGCCAGGCGCCAGCCGAGGGGTTGGAGGAGGAAGAGGAGGTGAAGTCGGAGAAGGGCCCAGCCCGTGAGGCTTCCCTCGCCAATAAAAAAAAACAGCACATCAAAGAGGAGCCGCGGTTTATGCAGCGGTGCCATGCTGTCGTCCCTCATGCTCAAGTTAAACAATTTCTGCCTCAGTGCAGGACCCGGGGTGTGCGTGTGTGTGCGTGCGTGTGTGTGTGTGCGTTCACTGGTGAGCTACAGTGTCCTGCAGCAGTGAAAACACATGATTCGGATACAGCCGACTGCCTCCTGTTTGTTAACCTCATTGGCTTATCAGTGGGATAAACTACGAGGAACTCCTGGTGAAATTCTCAATAAAACCGAGGAGAAGAGCCCACAAATTGGGGTGTAATTGTCCAGAATGAATAAATAAAAAAAGATTTAAGATGCAAGTAATTCCGCTCGTCTGTGGCAAAACTGTTCCAGGGATCAAAGTTTGAATCGTTGAATGTCATTTAGTTAATACCGTGGCAAAAGCAGAGCAGAACTACCACAAATCCTACTCGTAAATCATGAAATAAATCGCCCGAGGCGATCAGCTGAGGCTTTCAACCACACGAGTCATCTGATTTGACGAGACGCTCATTTCTCGCGCGCCGCACTGAGGCCTGGTGTTCGGATTAATTTAGCAGACTACAGATATTAAGATACCAAAAAACCTCAGCCACAGTGTTGCTCTTGAATCACACACTATGGCAAAGTTACAGACCGCAGATGCTGTGATAAGGTTATTTAGCTTATTGGCTCATGTTGCACTCACTGTTGGTGTCCAGCATCCAGCTGGCTTCTGGCTTGATGCAACAGCTGGACAGAATCTGAAGAACCTTCCAAAATACGCCTGGATGATTCATCACTTAGAGCATTGATTTATTCATTCCCTCTGATGTTCATCCAGCCAACGGGAGATAGATTGTTTTCATCGCTTTTTAAAGCCAGTCGAGTGAGACCCAAAGCAGTGACCCAGGGTCGAAGGTCGGCCAGACCCACCTCGGGCACCTGCTCGTGTGACGCTGCCAAGCTTGGATCAATTTCTCGTCTGGATCACCGGAATAACACACTGGGCCCGGAGGAAGGGACTGGAGGCGTTCGCCGGCCATACGCTTGCCCACACATATCAATAAATGTGCTGCAAATATTGTTTGATTCCACCAGACGTGTGGAGCCACAGCACACCCAGCATTCACGCTTCAGAGATTGCACATAACACCAAAAAAAATAAATAAATAAATAAAAAATATGCCACAACATTTCTCTATTAGTGTGACGCTCCTGCTGAAATCCGGTGTTGCAAGCAAACGTTAAGCACCCGGCTGCAGATTGCAACACAGGGCGTCTCACAATGTGTGTAGAAGGGTGCTTTTGCTGCATGAGATATACTGATTTGCTCTGTGTTTTAAAAGATGTTGCACATAGTTGTGGTACATTTAAAGAAAAGAAAAAAATCTGGGTTATAAAGTAGCCATCCGTGGTTAAATATACTGTTGCGGTGGAGCTCACTGCTCTCGCTTGTATATTTTTTTTCCCCCTCTCGCTGATTAATAATTAAGGATTGTTTTATAAAAAGACACAGAAACACAAACTAGGAGAAGCGCGCAGTCGGTCAATCATTGCCTGCTCGTAATACGGGTGTGCAGAAATTCCAAAGCGTCGCGACGCGTATGAAACTGAGATCTAAAGTCACGGCCGTGTCATGAGGGAGAAACAGTTCGGTGTTAAGAGGAGGATTATGGGTCGATAAATGATACACGTTTGCATGCTAATGTCGCCTAAAGGCAAAAACTGATCAGGTTCTTCCCTCTGACTTGTGCAAATAACGAACCATCCCGTTGAGCGCACGGATTATCCGCGAGACAAAGCGGGGTAAAGGTGGAGCGCTGCATTCGCCCGCCTCGCTGCACTCTGTGAATTCCTTTTCCACAAAACCCCCTTCTCCCCTCCTCCCGCCGCAACAAAACGCCGGCTTTGGCCTTTTTAATGGGCACCTTCCGCAGATGAAACGGCGCGCGTTCAGCTTCCCATGCCCATGCGTGTGGCGCTCACGTGTGGCGGTGGTTTTGAGGCGGTGAACCTGAAAGCGTCCGCCGCCGCCGCCGCCGGTCGCTTTCATGAGCCCCGCGGCCGCGGTGACGGATCGCGCCGGCCCTCCCTCCACATCACGGCCGCGTCCGCTGATCGTCACGCAGCCTCCGCATCCCTCACCACTCCACATCGCTCTGCGTTTCATCTCGGCATCGCCCTGCTGCCGGGGCTGCCATTTCACTTGCGTCAGGATCAAGAGGCGCACCGCCTCAGCTTGTGCGATGCCCCGGCGGTCGCGCTGTTGTCATGCGCGGCCAAATCTCGCGGCGACGCGCAGGGACGCTCGCCGATGTCTGCGTCGGCCACGTTTACGTTCGCAGCCATCGGAACGCGTGATCGAGCAGCCGGACGGTCGCTTTCTGCCGCACGCAAGCACGACAGTGAGCCTTTCTTCCGCGTCGAGTGTTCAGGGGCACGTAAAATCCCGTCCTCGATCTCATTAGGAAACCACACTGCACTAGACTGACTACTGAACTCAACCCGTTATTCACTGTTTTCCGGTTTTACGTCTTAATTTTGGCGCCGCGTGGCTACTTTGCCCGCTCACGTTATCGCTCTTGTCCCACCTTGTTAGCCATGTGTCCTTTGAGCTTATACTGAAGCTCCACTGTTGGATTAAACCATGGCATCATCACAATCCTCTGACTGCTGAACGCAGTGTTGTCTTGTGCCTGTGAATAAAAATCTTCTTGGCCTGAAATTGCACAGATAATCTTAACCCCAGCCTCTAGCCCTTAAGTAATAGCTTTCTGTGATTCCATCCAGGCAACCCATAATCTGGCTGTATGGTTAAAAGACCACATTTGAGACATATGAGTAGAGAAAAAGTCCAGTCCAGTTTAAAATAGGCATTTTATGGCTCTCGGTCAATTTTTAACTCTTTTATTCTGAACATCAACATTTTGTAAGCTCTCTTCTCTCCATGCTGAGTTATTTGTGCATGTGATGAGGCTTCTCTCTTCTGATCCAATCATCCAAAACCTCTTAACTCCCCACAGATGAGACATTAGTCTGATTAGACAATTAAACTTTCATTCAGTAATGCCAATAACTCAACAGCACCCTGTTACACATGCTGATTTTCACTGACATGTGTACATTGATTTTCATTGTGAACTGCTGTTCTCGCTGTGAGGGAAAGACATGATATGTCACACAACAAATTCCATTTAATACGTTTTGGTGCTGGAGAAATTGGATTATCTCTGCTATTTTAAGATAGTCTTGATCAGAGAGATTTGCTTCAGAAGAGCCGAGATTTAAATGACATGATTGCTATGATTTAGCGTAAAACCACGCGTTTTTAAACTCCTCGACTCAGTATAATGGTACTTTAGATGGACGTTTGACCTTCACCGCGCACAATGAGGAGAAAACGTTCGATTTTTCTTTTCCATTCAGGAAATGAACATTCACGCAATGTTCAGTGAATCACTCCCTTGAACTGTGTCAAGTCGGGTCAAGTCAAACTTTATTTCGAAAGCACATTTGAAACAACCTCAGTTGACCAAAGTGCTGCACAGAGTCCAAGTATACTTATAATGAACAGCCCCTGGTACAAAGACATCAGCGGTAATAAAAGAGTTAGGATAAACAATAAGAACAATAAAAAAAATAATAAAATAAAATAAAATAAAATAAAATAAAATAAAATAAAATAAAATAAAATAAAATAAAATAAAATAAAATAAAATAAAATAAAATAAAAACAAAACAATATCGCATGAGCAATTGTTCACTTGACCTCAGCGCTGTGGCTGTTGTGTACCGCTGTAGGAGCTCCGACAGGTAGGGTGGCCTTAACCGGTCTCAACCTTGGTCTTAACAACCAAGTTGAAAATGTGGACGAAAAGTACGCATTCTTTTGGAAAATCCTCCGTCTATTTGTTCGTCTCAGCTTTTGTCAATATTATGCCATCGTCCTGAATAATTACATACTGAAAAAAAATCTAAAAGTGTACAGCCTACATTGATTATAGACTGAAGTTGCGCAAACAACTGGCAAATGCTTACTTTCACAGGCTGCTTCCTTTGTCGTTGAATTTGGGGATTTCGGCAATTCTTATTTTTGAATTGCTCAGATATGCGATTTTTTTTTTTTTTTTTTTTTTACATCCACAGGACATGAGGGAAACATGCAGCGGGTTGCATCCTATCAACGGTTTAATCCAGTGTTGTACTCATGGAGTAATGCCCTGTAGTGGTGATGCCGCGCTCCTGTCAAGCCGAGTTTAATCCTATTCCAACCACTTTCATCATCACCAAGATATCTAGATTAAATTTCCTGTGTCAACAGCGATTATACTGGGAGGGAAATGGGATTGTTGAAGCATCCAGATGGGCTGAAGCAACTGGAAATGGTCGCTAATAATATAAATATAGATTATGTACTGTAGCTCTCCACTGGCTTTTTGGATGTTGCACAAGCTGCCATTTCTCCAACAGATGCAGCCCAGTTATTAATTCGTTGGCCAAGATGCAGAAGTAAATCAAATCCATGAGCTTTCTAAGGTTTATTTCAACACTGCAATAGATCTTTTTTCCTTCATTTTTTTTTTCTTTCAGTCATGGAAAAATGAGGAAATCAAAACTGCGGAGGAGGGAGAGAAAACCTTGACCAGATGGCCAGATTATCCTCCAAACATGGTTTCCCGTGTCTCCGAGTTCCAAATGATAACGCAGTTGTTTCAAAGGAGAGGAGGCATGAAGACATTCGGCTCACGCAGCGGGGGGGCGCGGGGGTCTGCATGTTTTGGCGTGCGCGCTAGTGTACAAACTTGCGGTCAGTCGGAAGGGGGAGGGTTGTGTGTGTCGCTCAAAGAAGAGCAATCTGTCGTTTGACCCGGCAGCACCACCCACACTTGTCTCGATCAGCGTCCCTGCGTCTGTGCCGTGGCTCCAATATCGCGGCTTCCCCCGTAAACATCTGCACCGCTGCGCAACAACCCTCTGCTCTCAGATGGTCTCTCATGTCTTAGTCATTAACAGTCACCACCCTCGACCTCTGAGATAATCTCACTTCCCGGTGTGAAACATTGACTCTTTTTGTCTTGGCCCTCCGGGCTGCAGGATGTCGTGCGTTACAGCCACTCCGGAGCCGGGTTGGGATCTACTTCATCCTGAGCTGCAGGAGCAGCCAGCTCCAGTTCACCACTGGGTGTTATTTTGGCCTTCTGACGAAGACAGAGAGGAAGGTGTGAGGAGTGTCAGCGAGCAGAGGTAGAGTGGAGCGGTTGCCAGGGTGAACGTGCTCTGTTCCACCAAGCCGGCCTCTGATTGGCCGGCGCCACGGCTGAGGGAAGAAAATTCTGCCAATTGGAAACAATTGATGTTTTGTTGCCGGGCCAAGCTGTCCTGACACAAAGCTGACATTTATTGGCAACAAAATTGTTCACTTTTAAAAAAAGAGCAATCATATATGGTCATTTGTGCTGCTGCGGCGGCGGCTGCTGCTGCTGCTGGTGTTTTTCTGACAAAACATGAACACCACCATGTTATCATTAAAAGAGTTGTGCATTCGGAGGTCTTGTTATAAGCAAATTGTACACCGTGCTCTAAAAAAGTCATTATGCATATAGCCTCCTGTCACACCTCTGCCTATTATAATCATTGAATCTGAATGTATTTTAATAGTACATTTTTGAAGTTCTGCACTGAAACCCTTTTTAGCTCCTTTCATTTGAGGAACAGCGCATCAACTTTTGTCTAATGTCGACATCCGAAATAATTTATCTCCTCAAAGAATCACACTTGATAAGTACTTTATTCAAGTGCTGTGCTTAACAGTTCTCAAGTAATAGTACTCGAGTATTTCTACCATAGCCATGTGAAGACATCACCTCCTCCACATTTCAGGGGGAACATTGGGCGCTGTACCTGCAGTCATGTTACAGTTTAAGTCACCAGCTACTATGCAGTTGAAGTTTTTATGAAACAATGACCAGCTTATAAAATACAATGAGATATTTCTATGAGTAGCCGGCGTATCTCAGGGGATGTATTAAAAATCCAGGGGGATGCACATATAAATCCTACAATTTACTTCATTTGAAAAAAGTAGTGTTATGTAGCATTTTATGGACCAAACATTTCCCCCTATTGCCTCTTTTAAGGGCCCATCTCTGGTTTTAATAAAATCATGCAACTCTGTGATTCAATCTGTCTGAGGCTCTGGAACATTTCTGAAAAAAGATGAAAAACAATCAGTTCAATATGGTGGATTTTTTTTTTCTCTGTCTCCCACGGTCATTGCGTCCTTTTAAACTTGGGTGCGAGCGAGAAAACATCACAGCGAGCCCGCTCACGATCGCGAAATGAGACTGAAAACATGGACTGAGTTGCGAATCTTGTCACTTGGCTCACCGCTAATCGCTTCACACCCTTGAACAGGGCTCCTCCATGTACCTAAAAGGAATCCGATGTAATTTTGCATCTTAGGAAAAGTGGGGCGTGCAGTGATGCACGGTGGCAGCATGTTCCAGTGTCACTCATTAGTCGTGCATCTCAAACAGCCAGACAGTAATTGTCAGCTGCACATGAGTAATTGAATTGGGCGGGCATGCTTAAACAATCGGCTCTAATTGCATTACTCTTTCAGACCATGACAACCATTGTCAGGCCGAAATTTTCCCTTCAGCACAGCTAATTGCATATGTAAATCAGCAATATTTGGCCCCTAACAAGGGGAGGGAGTTAATGCAATAAAAATGAAAAAAAAAAATTGGAAAAATAAAAAAAAAATGTCCACCGCATTTGATCTGCATCAGGCCCACTCATAGGAGACGGAAGCAGACAGCAGGCAGTGGGCCAGTACCGTCTCTACATCAATCTAATGAGGTGATTTCAGCAGCTCTGTTTTTTGGGGGACTGCTCACAGTCACAATGGCGAGAGGGGGGCAAGTACACACAAAAAGAAGAATGAGTCATCTCATTCGAGAGAGCTGCTACTTTTTCTCGTTGCGTGCTGTTCTTTTTTTTCTCCTCTAGTCCACTATCGATCTCACAAGTGCACAAATATAACGTTCATAAATATAACTGTGCTGTCTCAGTTTTTTGTTTTTTTTTCTCCTCTCATAGGCAGTCGGGACCAATACGGAGCAACAAAGGCCGCACACGAATGTTAACAGTTAGGTGTTCCTAATATTTTGTCACCCTA
>CAAKHG010033932.1:16259-35514 GCA_901007715.1 Dactylopterus volitans
AAAAGGTCCCCCCAAAAAAAAAAAAAAAAAAAAAAAAAAAAAAAAACTTTAAAAAAAAAAATCCCTGCCACTGAAGCACCCTTAAAAGCTTCTTAAATTAATCCTGAGAAATGGACATGCAGATACTGTTCCTTTCTCATTGAGGCAGGGCAGGCCTCGTGCATCTTAATTGTTCACAGCTTTTATAATCCAGTCCTCCACATGCGGGACCTGAGCCAGTCTGCCTGTTTCCGATTAAGACTAAGCCACGTGGGGCCGGAGATGCTGAGAGAGGGATCCGTGGCACATTTTTTGGGGGGGTTTGTGGGAACTAAAACTATTGTCTTGATTGGCCAAGTGAGACTTTTCTGTCCTGCTCAGAGTTATGATTATTGTCAATTTACCCAGCTGAATGAAAATAATACACGCCACGTACAGCTGGGTAATTGCATCTGTGGAAAAGGCGGAAGTAGGTTGGGATTGGCTGATTACTCCTTTCTTGGGAAATATTTAGATTTTGGGCGTACACCATCCAGAAACTATAGCACTGTCGTTTCACGAGAACCCTTTGTCAAGGAAATGCCTGTCCAAATTTCCGACACACTGTGCGAGAACAAAAATGTAAAATGTATGTGGACAAAATGTACAGAATAATTGCTAACACGTGGTTGAAGGAATGATCAAGAGATAAGCTAAAGATCCGTCAGTCTGTCTTGGAAAACCTTTTTTGTGGCGAGTGTATTTTATGTCGATTGACAAAAAAACTTTTCATCGAATTTAACAAAAACGTGTCCCAGCAATTATTTTATGAATTGTCATGGCGGCGTTCGTGGTCCCAAGCAGAGGAACCCTTAAGATTTTCTCACAAAATGCCAGAAAACTATGGGTTCGAGCAAAGTTCTGACTGTTTTTCAGACAGAACCGACACCACACATTTAAACTTAACATTATTTTCTTTTCTTTTTTTTCAGTTTAAGCTCTGTTGTCTGCCAGGCAGGTTTTTATTTATGCAGCCGAACATCACAAATGGACCTGAGCCGCATGACCTCCTCTCACGGAGACCTGGAAAAACAGCAGATGACACATAAACACAAAAGACAGAGCTCACATCGCATCATTCACACACAGAGCCCACACACACACACGCGCACACACACACACACACCCTGAAAATGAAATGAACTGAGCATAGTCGCATGAATTTATAATTAAAGAAAACACAAAGACTGTGGTCAATGGAAATGACCCACTGCAAAGCCTTTCTCTTGTCCGCAACACCCAGACCTGGTGCGAGCGCAGTGGCCCTGCTGGTGCTTGAAAGCTTTTTAACCTGCCGCTGGCCGGACCGGCCTGCAGCTGGGCCAGGCCCCCTGGGTGTGCAGGTCCTGAAGGAAGGCGGCGATGAAAGGATAAAGTTGAATCAGTGCTGCGCTGGACCGATGGGTCATCAGGGAGCCCTCCATCATCGGCGAGGGAATCCGTCCTGCTGTGCCTCCGTTCCCGGTCAGCGTCTCGGGTTACACGCACACATGGAGCAGATTAGCTATATGCGACGCTTTACCATGGCGACGTCCAACCACACCCTGACTAAGCAGCGTCTGCCGCGTTTGGACGTCCCACCTTGTTTTCTCTGCAAACACAATGTACATTTAAGACTTGTTGTTGCAGGACGGCGCCCGCTCACTGCAGCCGAGGCCACGGTTGTAAAGCTGCGCGAGGAATGCTGCTGGAATTTGAAACTTATTGTGGTTGGGTTTGACTGCACGAGGAGCAGACCCGGGCCTGTTTGATGAGGCTTTACATTTTCCGACAAATTAATTTATTTTCTTTTTCCATTCATCGAAACCGAATAATAGATGGAAGTAAGCCGCTTAAAGCAGCTATAACTCAACATATTTTTTTTTTTTTTGCCAACTGGGTGCAGCAGGAATAGCTGAAAATGAAACATCGATATGGCAAATGCGGATATGGCTGCCGTCTACAACTGTCGTCTATTTACTCATTAAATCTGTTGTATATTTCCTGACTCCTGAATGACATATCTGACTCCATGTAGCGACTAAATGTTCCATTATGTCTGCCAGCTAATTGCTACATTTATGTGTCTGCCTGCTCGGTGCTGAGAGTTGGTGCACAGTCGGTTGATAAGAGCCTCGAGAGGAGCTGCTGCAGCTAAAATGCTGCTGACGAGAGCAGAGCCCGTCCAGGTTACTGTGCGTGCTTTCGTTTTTCATCAGGAATACTGAAAGTGCACTTTTAAGTCCACCGTCATTCCTTTCTGGATAATCATCGATGACTTTTGTTTATTAGTTTACAGTCCAGGGGTCAAAGGAAGAGCAGCGGCCCCGGGAGCGCGTGCGCTCTGCTCAAGGACGCCTCAGAAATGTGCGCGCGAAGTCCTGATGTCATTTTGTTTGGACTGCACTTAACATTCTCGACGGCGCAGACCTCAGGCGGACTTTGCCTCATTGTCGTCGACGGCTGGCGTGATTCACACATTCCATTTGTGTGGACGCGGGCTGTAACTGCCAGGAGAGGAGTCAAACATTAAACCATGTTCAACAACTCAGGGACTTTCAGGCCGCGTCACGGGCCACCAATCACACGCCACCGCTTCGGTGAACTTCTCTCCGTCGGCGGCGAGCGGCTCTCCCACTCCCACTTTATTGCACTATTTATTTATTTATTTATTTTTTTGGAAGTCAAATAGATTGAAAATGGGTGAAAAGGGGCTCTTTGAGGAAATGAAAGGGAGTGACGCCTGTGAGATTTGGTGAGTGTGAAACACTTAGTGTCCGATTTCCAGCTGCAGTCAGATCGCAGTTAGTCATGCTGAGCGCTTTGCCGGCTGGAATTAAAACCGAGAGCTGCCCGGTTAAGGTGAACGACGGGTTTTACTTTTCAGATACCCAACACTGCAGTCCAACTCGTTTATTAAACATCAAAAAATTATTTTCGCACATGTTTCCTGCTTTGCAAGTTGAAATAATTTTGGTTTCTTTTGCCGAGTTTTTTTTTTTTTTTTCCTGCTGCCAAATAAACTGGGACATTGTTTCTGGACAGATACTGTTTATAGGATCATTTTCAGCGAAAATAAATCTTATCAAAATCCGATCCCTTCCTCAGCGTTATCCACTGCGGTTTGTTCTCAGGCGGCATTCAACATCCAAACTCCATCAGAAACACCTCTTTTTTTTTCCCCCCACACTGCTCAGTCGGGTGCAAAGTTCGCCTGATAATTTACACATTAAAACCTTTCCTGAATTTGTTTGTTGTAAACAGGAGCCGGCAGAGCTGAAGCCGCATGAGCGAACAAAACCAGGGTGACAGATGTGTCAAAGTAGAGGAGCGGGATGCGGCATAAAATGATTTCTCAACGGAAAAGATGAAAATCTGCGTTTATATTCACAAACAACGAGGATCATGCTATTATCTCATTCCTGACTGTAACCCCTCTCCTCCACGTCTCCATCACGCCGCATACAAAAGCGAAGCCTAGACTTAGTGAAGCCGGCTGAAAATAGATAATGATGTGTTATCTCACATACTGAGGCTGTACAGTGCATCGCGGTGCCTTTCACCCCCCCCCTTCCCCTGAGGAAAACATCAGAAAGGATGTCTGACGCCTCCGTCACGTTCCCTCAGACGCGGCCATGTTCAGTTCCGGCACAGCTAATATTAGCGCTGTCTCATCAAGTCGCATGCGTCCGTGTCACACTGATGGGACGTACATGTGAGGGATGGCCACGGCCGGCGCTGCTTCGGCGTGGGCTCTTTGAGACATGCACATGACTGACTCAGAGGGTTATCTTTGGTCTGAAAAGATGAAGATGAGCATGAACAAATCTCCTGAAATACCCAGTTTGGGGGTATGTCATGGGGGGGAAAAAAAAGAAAGAAACTGCATTTCCTGATGTATGAGTCTCTGATTACAAACACAAAATGAAACGTCCACAGTACATTCACAGTTCTAAGAGGGTAAAGCTTTATTTAGCCACGAGGGAAAAGCACATTGTCTGTGAGTCTTTAATCCAGGTTAGATAGTTAGTCGGCTGCCCTCAAGCCATTCATGCCTCACTGATCAAACCAGTAATTTATCACAAGATGGTGAGAAGTTAGCGATACCCGCATAACGGCCCTGAGCACGCATCAGTCCCAGTCTGTTGAGCCCTTTTTGAAACAGCTGAGGGCGAAGAAGACGAGGGGCCACGAACTGAACTGCCTTAACGAGCTCTGAGGTGGCCGATGGAGATAAAAACAGGCGACAGGTTGAGGAGATGAGTCACAGCGCTCGCCTCAGCCGCGGCGCAACGTGCCGAGCCGTCGCAGACACCCAAACACACGCCCAGCCGTCTACAGTGTGCGGGACACGTGCACCAGGCAATATCCACACCAAGTCACAATGCAGGGGGGGAAAAAAAATAAAAAATCATAGCCGGGCAGAGGCAGCAATCAGGAAGAGAGCCCTGGAAACGCTTTTAAAAATAGGAACTCGTGATATAAACAAGCTGGAACAATGGAACCCAGGAGGGAGGATGAAGAGTCGTAACCTAAGCCATTGGTTTGATTTCAGCTTGCAGATGGACGGGGGGCTCTGTGCACACGTCTCCCCCCTGACTGGCAGGGAGGGCCGTCACCTTTGACCCCAGCTGGACGCCTGTTCTCGTGGAGGGGCATCCTCCCTGCTGCTGTTTGCTGGCTGTTTTGACAACACAGGGAAAAAGTCTTTCGTCAGGGGAAACAGCCATATGTCTTCCAACCACCCCCCCCCAGCCCTACCCCCCTCCCTTCGGCCCCGCGCCCATCCCCAGTAAGGAGAAATACCTCACATCTCCGTCTGCCTCCGTCAGGGCGGTATTGATTCTCTCAGAAGAGATTTAAATCGTGTGTCACATGTGATTTAATAATGGCGCTCCAGTGGCCGCTGACCTCGGCAGATGAATATATATCACTGAGTGATTCACATGGACCTCGTGTCCCTGTAATCTGAAGGTGAACAACAGGGTCTATGATTGAGGAAATAATTCCAACGCCTCCGTCATAATCCCCAACTGCAATTTTGATATCCACTCCACTCCCGGTAATCCTGATAAACGCGGGGCCGCAGCCTCACAAAATACACGAACCACACACAACCCCGCTATCGGCCGTGCGTCAGTGCGCCGCAGCCTCTCCCGACGCGGCGGTTAACGTCATGGAGCGCACGCTGGGGCGTTGTCTCGCGTTTACTGCGCTGATTGCAACTTTTACACCCTCATTTCACAAATTGCGATTGACAAATGGTCGGGAGGTTCCCGCGCCGAAGCCCATGCTGAATGTGCACTTCGGTCGTCTCTCCGCCAGCGTTCCGCGGACCCGGAGCAGCTCAGCGCGTAACACTTCAAATGCGCGCACCCCCGAGTCCAGCGTCCCATTGCTGAGTAGCGACGCAAGTTGAGGACAGCAAGGGAGAAGGAGCGGAGAAGTGCCGAAGACAAGCTTTTACACAAAAACCCTCTACCGTCGTGTTTGTAGCTGTCAGCCTGCCTGCCTTTTTTTTTCTTTTTCTCTTTTTTTCTCAAACAGGCCTCCAGTGATGAATAATTGAAGCGCACACGTTTGGGCTTGCAGGAAGGGAGTTGCTTTCTTTTCCTCCTCTGATACATTTCACTTGAGTGTTAAAGCATCAGTGGGAGTCGTGGCCTCTTCATGAATTAAACATGGTGCCACCGAAGCCCAGAGGGGATGTTACCTTGCTTTGCACAGCGGCAGAGGACCAGCCAAGTCTGTCTGTACAAGACTCTCACAACTTTCAAGTTGCATCATCTTACCAGCTGTAGTATTTATAACTCAGTCTTGTGCATCCCAAGGCTGATTTGAAACATTAGCCTCAGCACTTCTGCCCCTGATTAACACACCGGATCAGCACTTTTATGCCACACTAACTTTTGGCACAGTTTCTCCACCCGAGTTTGTTCTTAAAGAGAGTTTGCAGCAGTCTTTCCTGCTGTCCCACAACCCGCAGCTTAAATGAAGAGAATTAAACAAGAGACGGCTCCGCGGCACAATCTGGGAGAGCTCTTTCAACACTATGTTAATGTGTCAATGTCAGGGGATGCGGGAGCTGGCTCGCCTACAACATTGCTGATGGCGGTGGCGGGGAGGAGGTGGAGGGGGGGACGAGCAATCCACGTCTCAGAGCAAAGATGCAAAAGAAAATTCAAGGGAGAAGTTCAGTCATCGTTAGCAAACGTTTGTCAATTTGTCAATATGACAGCTTTAAGTGACCCTTGAGTCGTTGTAAATTAATGATTCAGGCCTTCCCTTTGTGTGCGTACACATGTTGCGCGCCGGTCAATCTTAAGGCCCAAACTTGTATGTGACGAGCAGATAAGCATGTCGCTGAAAGATTCAGTGCATCCAGAGGGTTGGGGGGGGGGGAAGTCCCATGGCCCATACAGGAAGCAAGTAAACTGAGCTGCAGTGCAAACAGGAAGTGAGTGATGGATTGCAGCTGAGAGAGGAAAACCTCGAGAGTTCCTCAATCACTCCAGCACATGGCCGTTTGAAGAAAACTTTAAAGACGCTGAAATGCAGGAAAAGGGGCTCCTGTGACTGATGCGATGGGAGAGGGTCACGTCACGCAGTTTCTTTTTTACTGTTTAAGGTTTGGACTTTTGCTTTCTAATCCTGATTGTCATCATGATAATGATAAAGTCTCCATTCGCCATACATGTCTTGTTTTAAGTGGAACGGGCGTCCTCTTTGTTCTTTCTTTTGCTCTGTGCAATGCAGTTGGGACACTAAAAGTGCAACAAAATAATTAGAGGAATGGGGGAGAAATTAACACCGAATGTCATTTGCAGTGCTTGGTGGTCTAGGGGGTCATGACCCCTGTGCTGCAGCAGAGACAGGTGCTGCCACTTTTATTTTTCCTGTCTTGGTGCATCTGCTGTGTGCTGTCGTCCTAAAATAATGTCCTCAAAATGCAAAAATATGTAGATAACAGTTTCCGACATTTTTGTTTGAGTATCACAATATTATGTCTTTCTTTATCCCCATAACATCAAATTTAATGTTTTCATGTTGCAAATGTAGAGAATATTTCACTTCTGTAATATCTAGCCTTTGCAGTCCTCTGATGTGTGCATATGGCAAACGACAAGCAGTAGTGAAAATGCTGCTCCCCTTTGATATTTCTTGGCGTCTCTGTGATATTTTTATGGTTAAACAAAGCAACCGAATTAGATTTGAACTCAGAATAATCTAATTTGTGCGCAGTTTCCCTTTCGAAATTCAAATTGTTGCGTTTCCATGATTCATTCGGGATATTATGAGAGAGGAGCAGGTCTCTGAAAAGAGCGCTGATTCTGCACCCGTGAGCCACACAAATGCAACAAGAGCTTGGTGACCTCTATTTCAGTGGCTCGACCATTGAGACAAACACGATGAGACAATCAAAAACCTTGAGGCTTGGAGGCTCTTTATAATGGAGGACCTATCATCTCTTTAAATGTTAAACACTCATTCTGTAATTTTCTGTATGTTTCTTTATCCTTGGACTTTTACCATATCTATATATTTCCGTTTTGGCACTTGTGGTCTTTTTTGAAGTGAAAGACATATTTCACAGCTCCAGTCTGCTTCTTAAGCCTGCAGGTGAACACCTGTGTGAGAGCTTTTTGCGGTCGCTGTCAGTGAGTTTGGTTTGAGGGGTGCTTCTCGATGACCGTGCTTCTTTACTCTGGGAGAAGAAGAAAAAAAAAAAAAAAGAAAAAAAAAACGGAGTTCATAGGTCAGGTCCATATGTTTTTTGCTTGTCTGTCTCTGGTGTCACATTCCCCTGGAACAAATATGGCGAACACAAAAGATGGATTTACTTTCTTGGCACTTTTCTGCCACAGCTGCCGAGATTCAAAAATAGCAGTCCTATTCACAAATGACACACTGACATGACTCACTGACTCTCTGGACCTTCCATGTCCGACTGACTTAACAAACAGTTCCTGCATGTCACTCATTCCCTCAGATTTCAAAGGAATGTGAAAATCCAAAGCGCAATGTCTGGCAGCCATGATGAGAGAAAACTTTTAGCAGTGGAAGTTTGAAATCAGGCTACGGATTAATCAGATGAGTGGGAGAGAAAAAAATGTTTGTAGTAAATTCACAACTCCTCCCAGATTACTTTTACTTGTTCTAAAATCTTAAATTCTGCATGGCATCCAAACATTATAATTAAAAAATAAATCCCAAAAATTCAGGGAGGACTGGTACTGTTATGCAGCGCTGCTTCAGCATGCGATACAAACTACAAAAATCCATCATGGCAGAGAACAGAAATGGAACTCGTAGAAATGTAGAAAATGAACGCGTAAGTTAGGTTATTATTTTGTGCTTTTAGCATTGGTCCAATAAACAGTGCCGACACTTGAAATAGGTGTAAAGGTGCAGGAAATCTAGAGTTTATGCAAATACAAACAATATTATTTTCAAAAGCTAAGAGATGGGATTGTTGTGACTCTGGCCAACGTGCGACGAGTATGGAAGAAGTTAACTATGTTCAATACTGCTAGAAATTAATTCCAGATAGAGCTATTCTGTACATTTGTTTTTCCTTCTTTTTTTTGGGGGGTGGGGGGGGGGGTCCGAGATCTGACGCAACACCGATGCCGAGCAGAACTCCTCGCAGTTCACACACCGCTCTGTTCCGAAATGGAATCATACCGCAAGCAAGAGTTTACCTGTCCACCTGCCGCACGCATGCCGGCGCGCTCTCGCTGCAGTCAGCATCCTGGCCGGTCCAGATAAGGCGCAGGGGCGCAGTGTGAGGCAGACGATGGCCTCCTGCCAGCAGACTTCATGGCAGAGTGTCCAGCCACACCACTCTGGACATTTCATCTGCTGTTTGTCACCGCCAGCCCACACGCCACTGCCCCGCCATCGTTATCTAACGCCTTATACCTGTGAACCTGTGGCCACTGCTAAGCCTTGCAAAAAAAAAAGGTGAGATGATCGGTACAACAACACTAAGGACGTCTGAATCTGTGCGAAACCGTTATAGGCTGGGTGGTTTATTGTCCATCGCTGGGTCAACCCATTTGTCTTCAGTCTCTATGCCAAGCTATGTAGCAAGCTCTCAAAAGCAACGCAAAAAAGCCAACACCCCCAAAACGGGAACTACCCTTTTTGAAGAGTGTTCTTTATGGTGGGCTGTTTCTCTTTAAATGATTCATGTTTTCCTTTGTGAAAAGTCAACCTACTGGATCATATCAGCATTCGTTTGTCCCGTTTCCCTAATGAGAAGGCCTTTAATCAATTCTTTAAAAGGCAAAACATCTCATACCTCAAAATTGCGCAATCGACTGCATGGATAATCAATCAGAATGATTAATTTGACTTTGCAGTTCCACTGCTGCTTATTTATATGTTGTAATGTGAGCACATGGTGCTGTGCTGAGACTCCTGTCAATCAGATAAGAGCCCCAGGAGGAAAAGGGATTTCAACAAGGAAATCCGTCATATTATGCCAACTTGCAAATGTTTTGTCTTCTGAGGGCACAATAAATTCTTTTCCATTGCATTTTTAGGGACAGTGGACAGTTAGGACCATGTGCACCACACGCTGCAAAACAATTGTGGAAATATATAAACAAGATGCAGACAGCATGACTAATGCAATAACTCACAATCATTCATTCCTAATCAGGGTACTCGTTTGATAAAAACACAGAAGCTATGATCGAAGAAATATATCTCCATATTACGCTGGCTATGAGAGTGAACACCTAAGTGCTGTGAGCGAGCTGAGTAAACTACCGGAACATCCAACTTCTGCCCTTCTGTTCAAGAAATGCAACAAAATATATTCCAATAAAAACTAAGAATTGATGTAAACGACTGTGAAGATCAATCTTGGAGAAACTGTTCCATGAACTACTGGTGGTTTCTTATAGCTTGGACCGTATTTTATTTACTCTTAGTAACTTCCATTCATCTCTGATAATTGCTGGAACATAAACTCCAAGGAGGTCTTTTCGCAAAACAAAGCCCCTCTCCTCTAGTCTCATTTCAACAACTGTAATTTTCAATAAATCAGAATCCAAAAAAACCCTTAGTCAGGGAAAATACGCTCCATGTGGAAGCTCCACTGAGTTGCATCAGCCAAGAGAGTCGGGGAGGTGGGGGGGAATGTTTTCAACATGCAAGAGGGCTCGGCGGCTGTGCAAGCCAGGGGCAGCTCTGCAGCCAGAGCGCCATCTTTTACGAGCCAACAGACAAAAATCACACTGGAACATGTGGTTTTGATCGCCTCACGTGCAAGGCCGAGGCCCAGTTAAAGCAGCAGCACACAGCGATCGCTCGCCATACTGCAGGAATGAGAACCACATGCCAGTTTAAACCCGAACGCCCCGATCTCGGTCGCTGCTTTCAGTCACGTCCTGTCCCGGGGGAGCCCAGTTCCCAAGCTTGCAAACAATGGCTCTGTGCTGTTTAGGTAGCTGTGAGACGACGAGAGCCTGTTTTAACCCCCGGTATTAGCATGTAGCTCTGCGGCGTTTCTGCATCAACACGGGTGAAGCTGGGTTATACATGTTCTTCGCTTGTGTAGTTGTGACATTTGAGGATTTCATTGCTTAAAGTTGCATCAGCGCGAGTCAGCGCTGCGCTCAAACCCCTCCTATGTTTTGCTGCAAAGTTTCATTCCACAGGTCGAGGAATAAAAAAAAAAAAAAAAAAATCTCTGCCGCTTGTGCCTGTGTCATGCGAGACTTGACATGTTGAAGCCACATCCGACGGGTTGCGCAAGCAACCTTAAACTCTCCTCATACAACAAATGTGACGATCGTGTTTTGCGCATTCACACCTTTATTATATGCTGTATTTTGTCACTACAAAAACACCCTCCGCGGTGAATATGTGCGGAAACAAACGGGCTTAGAGTGTTGCTAAAATAATCGAATTTACTGCCGAAACCAAGGGGTCACAATATAAATCTGAAGTGATATGAGGTGCTTAACACGGGGAAACAATATTGATTTCATTTGGTCTCGCCTCTCTATTATCCTTGCAATTTTCTTGTGATATATTGGGCAATTTTACCTGTGCAGGCACGGTAAGAATAAACAAATCAAAGCTGTCACGAGGGCTCATAACAGTCTGAGGGGAACAACGTTGTCAGGCGAAAGAAAATGAGTCAGCAATTTTGATGAGCGATTGGCCGTTGAATCAGTTCTCTAGGAATGATGCCAGAGATTCCTTGACCGCAGCTTTTAAGACGTGAACTTCTGCTTATCCTATATATATATTTGCTGCGAAATTAGAAAATGCAATGATTGTGAGCGACTTAAAGTCGTCTTTTGGCTCAGCACGGGACCTGGAGATGAGCAACCGTTGCCTGCAACGTTTTTAACGAACAATTATAGCACATTATGCGTTTTATTGAACTGATTTGAGTCCACTAAGGCCTCTGTGCTGGTGGATCACGCCACCAAGACGTCTGCTGGGATCTGCTTGTAAAATGTCCCCATTTGCCTCCTGTCTGTCGTGCCTTTGATGTACGCAACTTGGCAACAGCATGTCACCCTGCTGTTCGGATTCATCACGCTGCGTTCACTGACCACGAGCGAGATGTTAATAGCACGCTAAAGGGAATTCTCAAGTGTATGGTGGAGGGTGGAGGCTGGGGGGGGGGGTGGGAGAGAATTCCCCATCCAGCAGTTGGCTAATCCCCACAGAGGCATCACAGTGGACACCCAGGCTGAGGCAGTGAGAAACCTCTCCGCCGTGGAGTCAGCAGCAGCCGGGTCGTAACCCTGAGCTGGTGGCTGTGTGGGAAGACTGGTGCTGTCTAAGCAACATGCCGGCGCCTTTATCTCCCTTTCGCTCTCTGCGCCACTCTCCCGCGCTGGTGCCATCGCATTCCGTCGCTGACCCTGACATCCAGTCACCGCTCGCGCTTCCACATTCACCTCCGAGGGGCAGGTGACAACCGAAAATACTTTCTCTCTGTTGACAGGCCGCATGCCGCCGTGGTGACGCGGCGCATTTCAGCCGCCCAGCGGAGACAGGACCACAATGAGGTCACCTCGCCAAAGACATCATTCTTCTCGCGCACCAACACCAGCACCAGCTTCGGGGCACGAGATCATTTATGCTCCAGCTGCAATAGTTCTGGGCTAAAAACTTTTTACATTGTCCGTTGTGACCCCGATGTTGTTTCTGTCCATTCTTTTTAACGGCACCATAGATAATACTTAATGCACGTCATCATTCTTCTCCGAGATTAAGCCAGGGGGGTGCAGGGGGGGGTATTGTGTTTGTGTGTCCTCTCCAATGTGCTGAGACCCAGCCAGGCTGAATGGGCTGCTGGTAGCAGGACTAAAGCAACAGGCCTGTGGTGTGTCTCCAGGCGCAGCAGTGGGAGAGCACGAGTGTGGAAGCCATCCAGGCTCCAGCAGCTGATATGTTCTGACACTGTTGTGGTACATCCGCTCTGCCGTAAGAGGTGCATAGGAAACACGGGGCCGTTCACATGGGGAGCTCTTTTTTCAATCCACAGCTCGGCCTCAGTGAGTGCGTCATGCTGAGGGCTGTAAATTTTGAGATATGTGTACTGATTCGAGCTTTCCCACTTTATATTGCTATATTCTTCTGCTACATTTCACTGGGGGAATAATGTATGACATAAAACTGCTTAAATCTGACAAAATCTTCAGTTAAATCTCAGATCTCACATTAAGAAACATATGTTTAAGTAACATTGTTATCTAATATAGATATAAATGTTTAGACCAAAAATAATAATGTTTCATCAAAAGGTGGAGAGGCCAGATTTGGCCCATGGACCTCTATTGGCCTAGTAATGTACTCGTACTCGTACTCGTACTCGTACTCGTACTCGTACTCGTTGTCTTCCGCTTATCCGGGTCAGGGTCGCGGGGGCAGCAGCTTCAGGAGGGAAGCTCAGACGGCCTTTCGCCCCAGCCACTTCCGCCAGCTCCACCAGAAGGACCCCCAGGCGTTCCCAGGCCAGGCAAGAGATATAATCCCTCCACCTGGTCCTGGGTCGGCCACGAGGCCTCCTCCCGGTGGGACATGTCTGGAACACCTCTAACAGGAGGAGTCCAGAAGGCATCCTGACCAGATGCCCAAGTCACCTCAGTTGGCTCCTCTCGACGTGGAGGAGCAGCGGCTCTACTTTGAGCACCTCCTGGATGTCCGAGCTCCTCACCCTATCTCTCAGGCTGAGCCCGGCCACCCTGCAGAGGAAACTCATTTCAGCTGCTTGTATTCGCGATTTTGTTCTTTCGGTCATTACCAAAAGTTCATGACCATAGGTGAGGGTTGGAACGTAGATCGACCGGTAAATAGAGAGTTTCACCTTTCGGCTCAGCTCCTTCTTCACAGATCGGTTAAGCACCTCCATCACGGCTGACGCCGCTCTGATCCGCCTGTCGACCTCTCACTCTATCCTTCCCTCACTCGTGAACAAGATCCTGAGATACTTGAACTTCTCCACTTGAGGCAGGACCTCTTCTCCAACCTGGAGAGGGCAATCTACCCTTTTCCGACTGAGGACCATGGCCTCGGACTTGGAGATGCTGATTCGCATCCCAGTCGCTTCACACTCGGCCGCGAAACGCCCTAGCAAGAGCTGGAGGTTTGGTTCGATGAGGCTAGAAGGACCACATCATCTGCAAAAAGCAGCGATGAGATCCTCTGCTCACGGAACTCGTCACCCTCCACCCCCCGGCTGCACCTAGAAATTCTGTCCATAAAGGTTATGAACAGAACCGGTGACAAAGGGCAGCCCTGGCAGAGTCCAACCCTCTCTGGGAACGAGTCCGACTTACAACCGGCTACACGAACCAAGCTCGTGCTCCTTTGGTAGAGGGACTGAACGGCCCTTACCAAGAGACCGCTCACCCCATGCTCCTGGAGCACCCCCCACAGGATGCCCCTGGGTACACGGTTGTAAGTCTTCTCTAAGTCCACAAAACACATGTGGACTGGTTGGGCAAACTCCCACTTCCCCTCAAGCACTCCTGCAGGGGTAAAGAGCTGGTCCATGGTTCCACGGCCAGGACAAAAACTGAATTGTTCCTCCTCGATCTGACCCTCTTTTCCAGCACCTTGGCGTTAACTTTCCCGGGGAGGCTGAGTACTGTGATCCCTCTGTAGTTGGAGCACACCCTCTGGTCTCCTTTCTTAAAGATAGGGACCACTGCCCCCGATGACCACGCAATGTTGCAGAGGCGTGTCAACCAGCCCTACAACATCCAGAGCCTTAAGTTACCCTGGGCGGATCTCATCCAAACGCGGAGCTCCACCACCGCGAAGTTGTTTCACTACCTCGGTGACTTCTTCTCTTTCTTCAGCTTGACAGCTCCCCTCACCTCCAGTGTCCACCATTGGGTTCAGGGGTCACCGCCATGACCAGCACCAGCGTCAGCCGCTTTGACAATGGCGGAGTGGAACATGGCATCTTCCATCGCCCCCAGGACGCAGTTGAAGCTCTGTCAGAGGTGGGAGTTGAAGACCAACTTGACGGGTTCCTCCACCAGGCATTCCCAACAGACCCTCACTATCCATTTGGGCCTGTCAGGTCTGCGTGGCGGCTTCCCCCGCCACCTGAACCAGCTCACCACCAGATAGTGATCAGTTGACAGCTCAGCACCTCTCTTCCCCCGAGTGTCCAGAACATACGGCCGTAGATCAGATGACATGACCACAAAGTCGATCATTGACCTGCGACCTAGGCCGTCATGGTGCCAAGAGCACCGATGAGCAACCTTATGTTCGAACATGGTGTTAGTTATGGACAGACTGTGACTAGCCCAGAAGTCCAACAACTGAACACCACTCGGGTTCAGATCGGGCAGGCCGTTCCTCCCAATCACGCCCTTCCAGGTCTCACTGTCATCACCCACGTCAGCGTTGAAGTCTCCCAGCAGGACAATCGAGTCCCCAGTTGGAGCGCTATCCAGCACCCGTCCTAGGGTCTCCAAAAAGGGTGGGTACTCTGAACTGCCATTCAGTGCGTAAGCACAAAAAACAGTCAAGACCCGTTCCCCGACCTGAAGGCGTAGAGAAGCTACCCTTTCATCCAAACGGGAGAACCCCAATGTACAGGCGGAGAGTCTCGGAGCCAACAAGAAGCCAGCCTCGGCCCGCTGCCTCTCACCTTGGCCAACTCTAACCCCTCTCAAGGACTTGGGTTCCAGAGCCAATGCTATGTGTGGAGGTGAAGCCGACTACATCCAGTCGGTAGTGCTCTGCGGGTGGTGAGTCCACTGGGGGGGTGCTCATGTAGCCAGGGACTGGGCCTGGTCGGGCCACCAGGCGCTCGCACTCGAGCCCCAACCCCAGCTCTGGCTCCAGGGCGGGGCTCTGGTGTCCATCTGGGCCGGGTACACGTGCTCCTTCTGTTATTGTTCATTAGGGTCTTCTGAACCATTCTGACTCTTCCCCTGGGACCAATCTGCCTTGGGAGACCCGACCAGGGGCAAAATGCCCCGGACAGGTTTATTAGAGTACGCGAACTCCTCCACCACAATAATGTGACGGTTCAAGGAGGAGCCTAGTAATGTAATAAATAATAAATCATATGCAGAGAAATACCTTTGAAAATAAACATTATAATACTTCCGCAAGGGGGGGTCAGTGGCTCAGGAGGCAGAGAAGGGGTCATCCAATAATGGAGGTTAGTGGTTGGATCCGTGGCTCCTCCTGTCCGTGTGTCTGTGAGTAGGACATTTATGAGTATCTTGTATTTGTGTATTTTGTGTATTTAGTGTATTTTGAATACATTTGTACATTTGCCATGCAGTACTTTGAATATTTTTGTTACATAACGGCACCACCGCTTAAAGGATCCGAGAACTCGCTCCACCACTGGTCTTGACAGTGTGTCACAGTGTGTCACGACATGAATCTCCAGGCGGAGACCTTACAGAGCTCCACTCTTGTCCGCTGAGGTCGAACACGTGTTTTCTCAGGGCCTGTGCGCCGAGGTGCACCGCATGGGAAACACTTGCATTCCACACCCACTTGCTGACCTCCCTGAACTCTCACCACGCTGATTCCTCAATGTTACTTTGGCCGTGGGGAGAGGATGTCCACCCAGCGCGCAGGGCGGATGAACACATCTCGCAGGGGGGGGAGGGTGTAGTGGGGGGGGACTTCTTGCTCTGTAAAAATAAACTAATGAAACGTGTGTGGGCACCATTTGTTTTTATTAATTTGTTCTTCATGCTGCAGGTCAAAAGCCGTTTGAAAATCCTCCCATAATTCCCATCTTATCGCAGAGCTCCAATGAAAGCAGACCGGCAAATAACGTCTCACAGCTGCTCCCACAATTACAAAATTGAGATTCTTATCTAATGTCGCGTCGACACGTAACTTCTTTAAACAGACATTGTTCTTCTCTGAGTGACGTGCGGCCCCCCCGTCCTCTCCTGCAGGCAGCGGTCAGCTCAGCGTGAAGATCGCGATCACTGATAGGATGTGAACTTTGAGGGATTTATGTTTTTTAATCATAAAGATTCTCTCATGTAGAACAGATTAGTTAATAATTAGCAGCGAATCGTCAGTGATTTCCCTGTTTCACAAGAGAGTGGTAATAGTATGCTCTGTGACATCTTGCACCTTTTTCAGGCTCGTTCTATCGGCACATCTAAACTCCACCTTTGGAAATCGAAACCTAATCCTCTGCAGGTGGGGCTGAAATTCTGACTCCAAACTCGTTAGGAAATTTAGACCACAATCTTCGTGAAATATCTGCGCTCAGACATCCTCTTCCCTCATATACTGTGTTGGATGGGCTGAGTAATATATCAGTTATGCAACGGTACTTGAGTAGCTGCAGATTTTCAATACTCTCTCCACCACTATGGATGTGCATCGAAGATGTGCAATGAAAAATGAAACACAATCAGTGGGCTCTGAACATTCACTGTTACGAGAAACACACATCGTGTTGTTTTCGTGGTGTACTTAATTAATTGCATTCGGTTGCATTCAGGGATAAAAAATTGACTTTTTCCTGTTAGTGCAGCAACTGTATGTTAATTAGCGAAAGTGGCCAGATGGGGGCAGGTAGCTTAATAAATCTCAGCTGAAAGCATCCTTCAGAGAGTAATTATGCAATTACTTCTGGCATGTCCTTAATATTAAGCCAAAGAAATATGATTTTCTGTGTTGACCTTTGCCCACAAATCCAATTTGTGAAGCAAAGCTCTCAATGTGCTCAAAACAAATTCTCACTGATGTTAGCGAGGACGGTGACGTTATCCAGGTGTCTCCTCATGTTGCCTTTTGTCCAGACTTATTTAAGTGGTTGTGGCCATTTTGCCTCTTTGCCTTTTAGAAGTGCCTAATCTTGTTTCGGAGCATTTCCATGACAGGAGTAGTTTAAATGTTTTTGTCAGCCTCTGGGGCGTGTGCCAGATGCCCCCTTTTCTTCTGAGGGGCCCTCATATTCAAATCACAGCAGCTGGGAAGTGCTTTGGTAAGAGGAAAAGGAGACTTTTTAAAGATGTAATGGGTTGTGTGGGGGGTGTGGGGGAGGGGTTTGGTGCATTTGTTTGGCCTGTGTATAATCTGGCACACTTCTATAACAGAGCACCCCCCCACATACCCCTCACCCACCCTACACACACACACACACACCCCAGAGGCTCTCAGTCTTTGATCCACATTAGCAGTGTGAGGCCTTCAGGCTGGGATTGTGCCTGGACTCTCAGGCCTTTCACTCTGGGTGTGAAGGCGAAGGCAGAGAGGCAGAGAGGGTGGGCGGGGTGGCATGTGGCTGGAGACACAGCAGGTTGCCTGCCCACGGGCAGCGATGCTGCAGCAGGGGCCGTCGCAGGGGAGCACACATGTCACTTTGCGAGGCTGACATTATTTCCTTTGTTAGTCTCCATGTGGATAATGAATTCTGCCCGCGTTCAGTGCCAAGATGTGATATTGTGCAGTATGCTGCCACATATGCTGACCCTGGCATTTCGAATTGGCTTGCAGTGAAAATTTGGCATTATTAAAGTCACATGGAGGCCACAGTATTGTCCTCATTCATTTTTTTTCAGTTTTATCCAGTTGTATGTAAGGAACTTTGTAAGCATCTCTTGGTGCAAAAAAAGATGTAGTCTTCTCTGTCATTTCGTTAGTCCACCATGTTCTCTTGGAAACATCCCCACAACACTGCATGCTGGTGTACTTTGGTCTAGAGTTGTTCCACGGTTCGGGCTTGGCTCCTCAGTTTCACTGAGAGGGGCGTCCTCAAGCTTCAGCATTCGGCTATAGTTTAGACAATAGTGTTCTTCCAGCTGATGCAAATCGCTGCAGCCAGGTTCCAAAATCTTACTGAAGGCTTTCCTAGACAAGCCCAGGCTGTGATTAGCAACAGATAAAGGTCCATGTTCCATGGCTCAGAATTCAGACACCTTTGGGCGTGCACATGCTTCTGCTGTAGTATACTTTTTTCAGGCTCAGTAAGCTCAGAGTAAAATTTCCATAAAGCGGATGATCTTTGTTTTCAGTTTATTTGTACTGTCCCTCAGAAATGAGAGGATCCTCTCTTTAAGATGAGTAACGCCCTCACGGGCTTGTTAAACAAACTGTCTTTTGGCAGGAAACCGAAATTTGAGAGTTACAAGTACAACTCTCCTCCTTGTGTTGTGCACAGTTGGTCGTGAGAAAGCCATGTCATTACTCATGGACCAGTGTTGCCTTGGGCTCTCACGATGACTGTCTCTCCCCAGAGGCCTCAGCCCAGAGGTCGGGAGATGGGAACAAGGGACCCTGCCACTGAAGACACTTGTCACTGTGGATCCTCCTCACAGAGATGGCTCAGGGTAGCGGGAAGAAATGGGAACACAAAGACGTAACCCAATTTGCAGTTTGCCAGACTATAGCGCTCTGATGGGGTTTACAGCCTTGAGTAAATACATTCACAGTGTGGACTTTCACCACAAAAAAAATTAAAGATTATATTACAACTTTTTGGCAAGTGTAATGAAATTTAAATGTCAGCCAGATAAAATTCCTCTCCAAATGTCATAAGTTGTACTGGAGGTTGCGTTTAAAGTGGCAGGCCTATTAACAGCTGGTGCAAGCTCTTGTCACGAAAGAAAAAATCTCCTTCTCTCTCTCTCTCTCTCTCTCTGTCACACACACACACACACACGCACACGCGCACACACACACACACACACACACACACACAGACTTACTTACTTACCTCACGCACTGGTGTAATACTTGGTGCAGTTCTCTTCTGGATCTCCCTCACCGTGGC
>CAAKHG010033932.1:35534-48878 GCA_901007715.1 Dactylopterus volitans
CATGACACACACACACACACACAGACACACAGATACATACACACACACACACACACACACACACAAACAACCTAATTTCACTTACCTCTAATGGACCTGGGTATTTATAAGTGGCTTTTATGTGTCATTGTGGTGAGATATTTGCTTTTCCAGGTCCCCCTTATTGCACAGTAAACAAGGGTATCCTTCATGGTTAGAAGCTCTGATTCAGCAGCTGGACTCCGGCAGAGGAAAATATTAGCAATCAAAGATATTTATTGCATCGGAGTGACATGTTTGTTTTTTTAAATGCAACTTTGTGGGGTCCAACATTTCGAGCTGCCCTCCTTAAAGTAGATTTTGTGGATAGAAACTTTGCGCCTGTCCCATGTCCATCATCTGTCTGTCCATGATCCATCCTGATGGGCCACATACTAGTCTTAACTCTCAGGTGGTGTGTGCGTTTGTGTGACAAAGAGAAGGATTCATTGTTTTCCTAAAGAAAATGGTGCAAGATCACCCCCTTGTGTTGTAATGGAGAACAACACCCCTTTTTTTCTTGAAATATGAAGGAATAAAGTTCACACAATACAAATTTAGCATTTCTGCGTATGTTTATTTTGCTGTAAAAATAGGATTTCTATAAAAAAAAGTGTCAAACACAGAAGCATTCAACATAAATAAAGCAGGATTCTATCTCATGTAGAGTATTTCAGGAGCTTAAAAGAGCCTCTTGCTGGGCGTATCAACTTTTCCTGACACGCGGCAAAGGCAACGATGTGAAAATACCAAACAAGCGAGTGTGTAGTAGATTATTAAAAAGCTAATCGCGGTTTATATGATTTTGTTTCCCAATCACGTACTCTGCTCCACGTACAGCAGCCTCAGTCTATGGATGGGGAGGGCGCATCTGGGTTCGATTAGCTGCGACTGCTTAAAACAGGTCGACTTGCGATCTCGGAAAAATAGATCGACCCATAATATTCAGTGTTATCCGACTTGGTTTTAGTTCTGCCGAAGAGTTATCCGATGGACCGCCTGGCATCTTTTGGAAGTAGGTGTTTTTTGGTGCGGCAGAGTAAAACGTAACCGCCGCGGTGCTACGCGGACCCGTGTGACTTTTGCAACATTAGCTCCGCTCTGGTTAGCCCTTTTCCGTGCTAACGTTGGCGTACAGCGATACGTGCGCGCTTTCAGCTGGAACCGCGCGTCGAGAGCTGCGGCTCAAACGCGGGTTCTCCTGGGGTTTGCTGTTTGGGTGAATTTTCGTATTCGGGCGAAGTCCAACATAAATGTCAGCTCGCTAAAAGCAGCGTCAGCGGGAGCATTAGCTTCGCTAGCTCCGTGGCTGCGGATGTACGGTTGTTTACAACCGAATGTTCCCTTTTAGCATCAGAGCTAGCGCGCTGCTTTGAAAGACCACTTTTTTGTTGTTGTTCATTGGATTATTGTGTTCTTGTTTGGACAAAAAAAATCAGAACTGCGTGACGTTTTTTATTAAGTGCTTGCTCTGGAGCTGATGACTGACCACGGGGTTTCTAAACATGTCCACCTTAGACGACCCTTTCGACAAGCCACCATGCAGAGGATGCTCGTCCTATCTCACCGAGCCCTACATCAAGTGTGCTGAATGCGGCCCCTCGCCCTTCCTACTCTGCCTCCAGGTATGAAGAAGCTCCAGGTAGGTGGTTGGAAGCGCGAGTGTCGAGTTCCCACACCGCATGAAATCTGTTGGCTTCCTTCCAGTGCTTCACCCGAGGGGTCGAATACAAGAAGCATCAGAGTGACCACAAGTATGAAATCATGGTAAGTAAAATACAATCGTCCGCTCATCCGCATGCGTCCCCCATGCGAGCAGAGGCTCAGTGGCGCCGCTCGTGTCTCCACGCAGACGTCAGACTTCCCCGTCCTGGAGCCCGGCTGGACGGCGCAGGAGGAGATGGCGCTGCTGGAGGCCGTCATGGACTGCGGCTTCGGGAACTGGTCAGTTCGGTTCAAAAGAGAAAAATGTCCTTTACATGATAATTCGGAGCACGGTGTAAGGTGTAACTCTCTACCACATGAACTAAGGTCAGCTACAGCAATAGCTTCTTTTACAAGCAGGGTAAGACTATGTGTATATATATATGTTTTTGCAAGTTTTAGTTTTGTTTAAACTACAGTATGTTGTAGTATATTTTAGTTGCAAACTCAGTTTCCGAACTTCCAGGATGTGCCGTCACTACGATTGCGTGTTATGCAGACTGATGCTATATATGTTTGGCCTGTGTATAATAGGCCAAATATAATTGGCAGTTTATGACTGTACTTGTGCGTTATTTTCCATCAAGCAAGGGGCATCTTGTATCGAATTTATAAATAATATAAAGCGTGGAAACGGAGTCACAGGGTGGGAGATCCTGCGGGAAAAATTTTTCCGCGTTTGTGACATCATGTACATGGTCTCCTGCGTTGCACAGGTCCCGTCATTAATATCATTCATAACAGTGGGATAAGTATTAGTCGTGGAAACTGCAAGTGAAACTATTGAGCAAGACGACTGAAAGGTGTTGACTCAAACGTGCACACTTTCTCGTGATCATTGTCGTATACTAGCGTTCTATTTTTTTACCTTTTTGTCCTCTGCAGGCAGGATGTTGCCTACCAAATGCGCACCAAAAGCAAAGAGGAATGTGAAGGCCACTACATGAAGAATTTCATCAACAACCCGCTCTTCTCCTCCACCCTGCTCAGCCTGCGAAAAGCCAAAGACTCTCGCTTTGCGGACAGCGCGATTCCTTTCAAACGTCAGTAACTGTTGTATCCGCCTCCTTCATTCTTTTTTTCCGTTTACAAATGTTGCAGTAGGAATATGAAAAAAAACTAAAATATTTTTGGCATTCTGTGATCACACCACCATATCGTTTTAGGCATAAGTTGAACTGCATGCGTTTTTACAGATACTATCAAGATTAAAATAACCTTTTGTATTTTTAAACCTGGGCCCTATTTTCCGATGGATTTGGTGGTAGCGAAAATCATTTCTGTCTGTCCCAGAAAGCTCCATCTTAGCCGGGCTCTTTCCCACAGTGTTGTCAGACATTTATAATCACAACTTGAGCCAATCAGTTGCTGAAAAGCACATTTAGAGGATGTACTTTTTCACTGTGGACGCTACTGAACCGATCTAAGATGATTTTTGCTTGTATCAGGCTTCTGACTTAACTCCATTGGGAAAGTAGGGTCCAATAGGTCAAATAGGGAAAATGATCCCTGTTCTCACTCCAGTTTTGAAAATTACTGTCATGGTAATTGCGGACCTCCAGAGACTGATATGTATAAGGCTGCAGTGCAGTGCATCCCCCCCACAAACACACCAAACTTGAATGCTCAGAAATTCCAAAATGACTGTTTACTTCGCATCAAGTCGTTTAAAAATCACCTTTTGTAAGCGAGTCGGTTGACAACACAGTTCATCTAAAGAAAACGGTGACACGGGTTAAATTCTCTCCAACACAATTCCATTACTCGGCCTCGAAACACAAAGAAAATTACATTCAGCATCCCCGCCATTAAAAGACATATATACTGCATAACTTTTTTTATAAATTTCCACACACATACCAGCCTAAAGCTCCCGTCCCCGGCCTGAAGCCCATACACTGGCGAGTAGCGAGCTCTCCGCGCTGTCCGACGCTGTGACCGTAAAAAAACACGTGAAGTCAAACCCTCAACCCACAGTCGCTCTCGCTAATCCACACAAACAAACTCGAACATGCCGTGCAGGCTTCGGCTTCCACTCACGCCATCAAACTGCCCATCCAGGGCGAAACGCCACGATGCTGCGAGGCAACCGGCGTTCTACTCAGCTGCGTTTTAAATCAGTTGTTTGGCGCTTCCTTATGACGTCCACTCCGCACGCCAAATTGCCGCATCGACGCCGCTATTGTGCAGCGCTGGTGTGGCACCTTACATATTGGAATAGAAAGAATTTAAATGTGACTCCATTCTTGAAAGACGCTTGGCCAGCAGTTGGAGAGAAGCAGTTGGTGAATCCGGAACTTGTCAGAGTTCTTCGCTTATGTCAGTTCTCCGTCTGTCGCAGTGTTTAGAAGATTTCATATTTGAGCAGCAGCAAACTGAGGCTGGAGAGAGAATTTTCACCGCATTTCTCAACTTTCTAAAGACACCAAGTCTTAAATAAAAAAGAGCTCATGTCTTAGTTTATTAGCATACAAATTGTTTGCCACTCTCAAGAAGCAATTTATTACCTTTTTTTTATGCTCGACCTTTTGTGTTGTTTAGCCTTTGGGTGCATTTGCTGTTGTTCTTTTGAAACAAGGAAGAGATGCTTGCGCGCGCATATTTTAGCTGACACGCATTCCTCTGCCACCACAGCCACCGATGACCCCCCCCGACCCACGTTTGACTCAGTGCTGTCTCGAGACATGGCTGGATACATGCCAGCCAGAGCGGACTTCATGGAGGTGAGTCCACACGGCTGGTATGTCCTCTATTTTATTATGTCTACGCCATCTTTTTCCTGTCGGCTTTTTAGTTTCCCCAACATGATATATGATGGACTCGATCATAAGAGACAAATGAGACGTTTCCCATGAATAGATGAATGGAATGGCCACGACATGGCCCATAATGAAACGTTGTCGTCCCCCGTCCTTGTTGTTGTGTGGCAGGAAATGACACATTTCATTATTTGGCCTTATTGATAAATTGTTTTTGAACATGAGCACTTACCCAGGATGATTCATCTGCCACATGTCAACATGAATCGAACCAGCACCATAAGAAAATCTCCCTGTCACCTAGGAGTTTGACAACTATGCAGAATGGGATTTGAAAGACATCGACTTTGTGGATGATGACTCAGACATCCTACGTGGTGGGTAGAATCTTAATAGACAATCTAATTTTGCTTTTAATAAACAAGTTTCGGAGTGCGATTGTTATTGTGCAATATGCCCTTAACGTTGTCATATATACTCTTGTTTCAGCACTCAAGCTTGCAGTTGTTGACATCTATCATTCAAGATTGAAGGAGAGGCAACGGAGGAAAAAGTAGGGTGTTTTTTTTTTTTTTAATTGATTATTGGTGAATTAACAATTTATTTACTCAGTATTGTGTAATGACCCCAGTCTGTCAATAGATGGCGTTATAAGCCTTAATGCACACAGACACTACAGAATCCAGGGTGAATAAATGAATTTAACACTGAATCGAGACTTAGAAGTCAAATGATTTTTAAATGTCCATTTGCATCCTCTTGATTTTGAGGAATTAACAAATTGTACATTTATTACTTAAAATACTAATTAAAGTTTAGACTTTAAGTGTTGGAAGTCCAAGAAATGGGAATCATCACAGTTTTTTGTAGCAGCTTGACTATAATTGCACATTTGAGCCTTTTTTTTTTTTTCTCCCAAGTTCTCATAATAGCCCTGAGGAAATCATTCAGGTGCTACTTACAAGCTGAAGAAATCTCTATTTATAATATGAATATTTTTTGGAATTGGGAAATTGTGTCTGTCCCCTGGTGAACGCTGCGCATGCCAAACTGATATTTTGCCCAGTTTTATGTTGTCGTCCTCACCGCGGGAGGCTTTGGAAAAAGGCTTAAAATCTTTTGCATAAAATGCATGTGTGTATTTCCTACATTTGGATCCTTTTTATTTTAGGTAAGAAAATCTTTTTTTTTTTTTTTTTTTTTTTTTTTTTTTTTTTTTTTTTTTTTTTTTTTTTTTTTTTTTGATCTAGAATATTTAAAGCTCCCTTCACAAAACGCACCATTGTGCTGTAATTGATGTTTCGCTCAATCATTTCACTTACTATAAGGAATTTCAAGAATTACCAGTGTTTGAATGAATGTCTCCTTCCAAAGATATTAATGACTCAGTATACTTTGTACTCCACCCTGAGTGAGCTCGCTGTCCTTCTTGAACACACACAGTCAGTCCTCTGCTGTAATGCATCCCTCACTAAATCAGCTGTAATGAGTTTGAGCCCTCTGAGCATGCAGGAATGGCATGTCTGGCTCCGGAAGCATGTGTGCTTTCCATTTCTCCCCTTTAAACGTGTGCTCTCCTTTTTTATCTCTTGCTAACTTGTCGCTTGTCAGAGGCGGCTTCCAGGCTTGTGACTCATCCCGAGACCCTGAATTATGACCCCTGAACTCAACAGGCCTTTCAAGCTTTGACTTGAGACTGGAAGCTGGCAACTGAAGTTTTTATCATGCCGCCGCATACCTGTGACAGAATTGCATACTCTGGGGCATAAAATGCTACGATGACTTTGTATTATTTACCATACCATATCAAATTAAATCTTATATCTTTTTTTCTTTTCGTCTTTTTTTAGGATTATTCGAGACCATGGACTTATCAACTTGCGGAAATTCCAGAGTGAGTCGCATTCTGAAATGTACACAGGCTGCCATAGTATTCATAGCGACTCTGGGACGCATCTGATATCAACCAGCCACATTGCTGCCGAGGGTTTCCATGGATGCAGGCAAACATTTCCAGTCATAACGGCACTGGTTAACCTCAGTGGCCCCCTCGGATTGTGTGGCAAATGACTGAGCCGGTATTTACGATCAATGCTGCAAATAATCTTAGGGGGCAGCTTGCGATAGCGCGCCAAAGCGTAACTGCTGCACTGTTAATAGATTTTTCCTTGCGATGTGCCCTTCCGTAATGGCTGAAGTGCACGGGGCTTCATTCATTGATTCACCTGTTACAGGTGGGGCCGCACAAAGCTCAGTAATGTAATTCATTGCATCTCTTGTGTTGACGCATTGAAGGTTAGACAGACGGGAAGAGGCCGCTGTGATTGGATTCGTCCAATTAAACCATCTATTTTTATTATAATAGGTCTTTCTCTTTTTTCGAAACTTCCTCAGACCACGCAGCCGATCGCCATGTGCTGCTGTGTGAAATTAGCTGCGATTTGGGAGTTGAAACCCCCCCACCCCCCACCACCACCAAAAAAAAAACAAAAAAACCTCATGTTATATTTATGTAGCCTCCTGCCTCCAGTTAGCCACCTCCCTGGCTCCCTCCTTTCCCTTATCTCGCTAGTCGTTCAAGACAAAAGGGAACTCAGAGTAGCTGTAGAGCTGGAGACCGGTTGTCATGGAGACTGTCAAAGATTGTGTGTCTCGCGCAAATACTGTGTGTGTGTGTGTGTGTGCGAGCGCGCGCGTGCACGCGTGCGTTCATGTGTGTGTCACGTGCAATAATGGAAGCGGTATCCAAGTCCAAGAGGCTCTCAGTAGTATCATGTCTCAGTAACTGCTGCAGGCAGAATGACCGGTGTTGTTATTGCGGAGCAGCAGTGTGTCTGAAGTCCTGTAAGGGCTCGTTATATTAAATGATTCCAGTCTTTGTTTTCTTGTCGTTGCCCTTGTTTCCAGCCTGTGTTTGTGCGCTGCTATGCAACCAGTGTTGATGTCCCCTCAGAGATATGGACTTAACGCTGTCCATAATTGTTTTTTTTTTATTTGCAACGACTCCGCGTGTTTAGCCCTAAGATACTAATTAGCGCTTACTTGACCAACACACACACACACGCACGCACACACACACACCAACGCTCCACACACACCCCCTCAACAGCTTTCCTCTCCAGCTCTGACACTTGTCTGTTACTCAGCAACACAGGCGAAGCACTGAGAGAAACACAAGCTCCTCAGAATGTGTACGCTTGTAGAGCGCGTTAAGTGGTTATGAATACACACGGATAGAGCGTTACTGTGACCATCTTGTTTGGAGGTGGGGGGTGGGGTGGCTGCTTGACGCAGTCAGGTCGCCGAGCACGGATGGTTTAATACATTTTACCTGTTGTGCTCGTCGGCCGCTCCTGAATAAAAAAAGGAATCTTAAAGAAATGCCGCATCCAGAATACTCGGCACTTTTTAACACGTGAAGGGAGAAATGGCTTTTAGTATCGTAGCGCCTCTGGAAATTATTTTATGGCAAGACGTGAAGGCATCAGAGCGGAGTGGCTCGTTAGAGGTGCCCTGTGTTCAAAAGTCAACAGGAAGAAATCTGATTTTTAGAATCAAACTTAATCCGCCAAGAATATGCACACAGGCAGTTGGCTTTGCTGCAGGAGGCGTGGCTTACACAGGAGAAACATGAGAAAGCACAAGAATAAGATGAGCTGATTTTTAGGCAAGGCTTAATGGTGTGCAGTAAAAACTAAATGTCAGTATAAGTCACTGAATTTGTGTCGCTGCAGAGGAACGTGTTAGCATCTGTTTTGTGGCATCAGCAGTGATGCCAGGAAACCATGAAATGAAATACAGATTCAGGTAGCACAAATAAAATGACGGCGGCTCCCCAGGATGCCCTCAAACACGCAATCCGCCGTCTACGAGTTATTTTCTTGGGTACAGTTTGAGCCGCCCGCTCACTTCTTTCCTCATTCTCATCTTTCAGTGCTGGAGCGTTGCTACCCAAAGGAGGTGCAGGAGCTCTATGATGTCATGAGACGATTTGCCAGAGTGACCGGACCAATCGAACACGACAAATTCATCGAGAGTCATGCACGTCAGTATCACCCGAATACACGTGGCGACGTAACGGGGAGGGGCTCTGTCAAAGCGGGCAACAGGTCCACATACAGACCTTATAGACAATAGACAATAGTACAGAAAATGGAAACGGATTCATCCGGCTCTTGCTGAACGGGCTCATCGTCATCCTCGTCATGGTCATATGTGATATTGTCTTGTATGTTTTTTGATTTTTTGCGATCATGGTCATTTCATTTTGTTTAACACTTTCCCTGTCTGTCTTCCGCCCTTTTTGGCTGTGTGTGTGTATGAGGACAATGTAAAGTGCAGTAAATTATCCCTCCCCCGCAATCTGCCTGAATGTTTTCAACACTCCCAGCTTGGATTTTCCACCTTTTTCTCCAAAACATTGCTCCAAAATCTCTGGTTGCCGTGGTGAACACATACAGAATTAGCCTTCATCTTTTGCTTCCAGTGGAGTTTGAGCTGAGGCGAGAGATCCGCCGGCTCCAGGAGTACAGGAAGGCCGGGATCAAGTCCTTCTGCAGTGAGTACAGCCTGAACCGCCTCACTCTCCTGCTCCCCAAAGTCATATTTTACGATTGTAGATCCAAACATTGACATCGATAGTCATTCAGAATATTTATTTAGGAACAATTGCTATAATTCTTTGCAGCGGCAGCACAGTCAGTCAGACCCATCTGTTAATTTTACTGTAATATTTGGTGAGTTTTTTTACTGAGCTGGTATTTTGTGTCCTTGGAAGAGAGAGTTGGTTATTTAAATCATAAATGCTTAAATTCCTTACACAAACGCAATGTTCTGTCTCAGTAAATCAAGCCGTGCCGTAAATCACTGAAATGTGCCTCGTTTTCTGAAAGGCTATTCCCCATATTTAACCTTCTGAAGTATCAAAAAGCTCCTGGCAGCGTTTAGAAACCTTTCGCTGTGATGCCGCTGGTGACCCCCTTCGTGTAACTTTGATCAGGTGCCAAAGTGTACGAGCGGGTGAAGCAAATGCGGGAGGACGAGCGGCGGAAGAGGACCATGTTGGGCGACGTGCTGCAGTACATCCAGGACGGTCGAGCCTGCCAGCAGTGGCTCAGCAAACAGGCGGCGATGTAAGGCCGCACACGTCCTCCTTTGTTAGCCAGCGCGTGATAGCGTTGAGGGGGGTGGGGGCTCATCACACCCAGCACCGGGTGTGCTCACACACTTAAAGAAGACGTTTGTACCACTGTGCATCCCTCCTCCGCCCCAGTCGCGTCCATATTTTTAGTCATTTTAATGAGCCGCCGCGCTTCGGTGCTTGTCCAAGGCCCTTTTCAGTGGGTGCTACCCAAGTTCTCCTAATTATTCTGCCGTAGAAAATCTTGAATGTGATGACTCATCTTTTTTTGGATGGCAACCCTGGAGTGAGAATAGCGAACAAAGCCGAGAAAGGCTGTCAAGTGGGAGATGTTTGTGTGTGTGTCTGTCTAAAAGCTTGTAGTGATGCTAACACTTTTTTTTCTTTTTTTTCCAATCTGGTTGCAGAGATGCTGGCATCACTCCAGCTGTCACGACGATCACGGTCTCAGGTACAAAGCCTTTGTCTGCCTCCCTCAGCCCTCCCCTCTGCGCTCCCTCCTCTTGTCATCTTAGCGTGGCCGCCGGCACGGGCGCATTAATGCAGGCGCTCCCTCACAGGCGCATTTGAAAACCATGCCCCCACATGCATATTTATCCGGCTGGTTTTCCCTTTCAAATGAGCTGCCCGCGCTTAACCTGTGGAGCTCAGAGGTGACGCGCACTCCCGCATGGCCACGTTTGCGCAAAGCGGCACAGCTTCCGGCGACGGAACCGCATGCCACCGGGCCGACTTATCATGTTGTCTGATTTGCAGGCCGACGGCGGTGCTGCACGCCTGTTTCATTGTGTCAAATTCTTGCTCCGCAGCAACAGGTAGACGCAGTGCTCCTCCCCTCAACCTGACCGGGCTGCCGGGAACAGAGAAGCTCAATGAGCGGGAGAAGGAGGTACAGCTTTCACCTGTTCATGCCTCACGGTTCGCAGATAAAAGACCCAGGCCTTGTCCGCATGGAGATGAAAACAATCCATTTCTTTTTCGTTTAGAAATAGCGTTCCGTAAAACACGGCGTCGTCATGTCAATAAATGTGACTCTGCACGCTAAACCGCTGAAAATGCTGCGATTTATTATATATATATATATATATATATATATATATATATATATATATATATATATATATATATATATATATATATATATATATATATATATATATATATATATATATATATATATATATATATATATATATATATATATATATATATATATATATATATATATATATATGTATATATATATATATATATGTATATATATATGTGTATATGTGTATATATATGTGTATATGTGTATATATATGTGTATATATATATATATATATATATACATGTGTATATGTGTATATATATGTATATGTGTATATGTATATGTATATGTATATATATGTGTATATATATGTATGTATATATGTATATATATATGTATATATATGTGTATATATATATATGCCGGGCCTGTAAGTGGCGCTGTGATGTCTCTACATAGAAATACACCAAAAACAGAGAAGAAGACATGGAGCACGCGCATAAAACTGCTGCGATGCAAACAAACGGAACGTGCGAGCTGTAAAAGCCACAACAAGCTCGGTAGCTTCTGAAAACTGTAATCCGCTGTTGCAGCTGTTGTTGGCGGCGTTAGCGCATGCGGGTTAAGGGAGAGGCGGAGCCACGGCGTCACTGCTCCAGAAGGGTATTTGCGTATTTGGTTGTAAACATGGAAACAGGAGGGTGGCGATCTGAGATCTGATCACTCTGGGACCCGGTTTGAAAAAGCAGCGTATTTGGGCTCACAAAAACGTCGGATTGTTCGTCCATGCGACAAAAAACTTTTGCGGATACACCTGAACTCGGCGTGGACGGCCTCCTCGGCTTCAGTGTGCTCAAAATGAACCCGGCCGTCCAGCGTGGACATGAAAGCGCGCCCAGTCCCCACCTTTTTAAATGAAAACGGACGTAGCTTCGAAATATTTTGTGCGCCGCGCCGCTCTTGAAATCTCACCGCGTTTTAGCTGCCATCTGAGGAAAATCAGGCGTTAAAAGAGGCGAGGAGCCGAAAGAGAAAAAAAAAAGCCAAATGTTAAGACGCGAAAAGCTCGGGGGAACCGTAAAACCGACAGCGCAGCCCCCCTTTTCAAAGCAAAGCGGCGCTCCAGAAATTATGCGACGCCACGAGCGCTCCGCTTGAAGCCCGCCGAGGCCTCCGCGAGCACGTCGCCGGCGCCTCCGTGTCAACGCCTCTCTTCGCTCTGTGCCGTCAGCTGTGCCAGGTGGTGCGGCTGGTGCCCGGCGCCTACCTGGAGTACAAGCAGGCCCTGCTGAACGAGTGCCGGCGGCAGGGCGGGCTGCGGCTGGCGCAGGCCCGGGCGCTCATCAAGATCGACGTCAACAAGACCCGCAAGATCTACGACTTCCTCATCAAGGAGGGCTACATCACCAAGGCTTAGGAGCGCCGGATTGGACCGGAGAGGAGAGCGGACTGCGGTTATTTTTACTTTTTGACCTCGCCCTGTTTGTTAACGTGTGTGTCGTACGAGCTTTTGATCGGTGCTGCTCTTTTTGAATGGTTGTATCGTCCTGGAGTCTTGGAAGATATTAAAACAGCTCTGTCAGAGGAATCATTCATGAACATTTCTCCTGTCATCTGCGGATGCAGTTTGAGCTAGGTTTTTTTTTTTTTTTAATTATTATCAGTATTTGTTAAAGTTTTGCCTTATGATTTCATTCCTGCAATTTCAGGCATAACCTGATATAGATTTATTGGAAGTTCTGCACTGATCACGAGCAGAGATGGAAATTCGGCCGGTACCTTTCATTGATTGGTTCCAACTAATTAAAAGCGTAACCTATTAAATTGGTTGTGAAACGGAACAAGCAACAATGTAAAATTGGTACACAGGCAAGCGGACAGTGTTCGTCCAATGAAACCTCTGAACATCAGCCAGCGGGCATAAACAAAACTCTTTAAACCCATCGACCGCGTCAAGCTGCAAACTCGCGCAATCGTCACGGATCCCCGCGAGTGGAAGTCTCCGCGTTTCCGCGCGCTGTGCGACACGGGCGAGCATGAATGTTTGATCGAACACCCCCCCCAGCAGAAGCCGCCGCGATCGATGGCGGAGCCGGCGGCCTCGGCGGCGTTTTTGAGCGGCGGCGCTCCGCGGCGGCACAGACGGCTCAGGCGTCAGCGGCTCAATCATTTCCGTCTCCATCTGCGGGCGCGTGGGCGAGTGGGCGATGTGGGAGAGCTGTGATGAGCCGAGCTGAGGGAGGCGGGAGGCCGCCGGCCCCTGACTGGCTTATCGCAGCAGAGAGCCGCCGCCGCCGCCTCAACCCCGGCTAAACGCCGATAACCACTGAAGATTCAACTTTTTTTTCTTTTTTTTTTTTGATGATAAGGAGGGTCTGAACTGAAAACGTGGGGATTGGATGGGGATTGGATTTTTTTTTCTAAAAACGCTGCCATGTGTGTCCCATCGCATCCAGGCCGCAAAACAAAAGCGAGAGGCAGCAGAGGGGAATTGCCCCCCCCCCCCCACCCCCCTCCTTTGCTTTTGCTCATTTCACGTGATGCGGTCTTCTTCAGGTCGCACTGGGTGGTGGGCTTTCATCCGCCCGCGCTGCCCCTTTTTTTTTTTTTTACCACTTTTTGTCACGTTCACTTCACTTCCTTTTTGTCCCTTTGTCAGCGAGTTATTTAAATGTATGTGCAGAGAACTG
>CAAKHG010033941.1:14762-27262 GCA_901007715.1 Dactylopterus volitans
TGTGTGTGTGTGTGTGTGTGTGTGTGTGTGTGTGTGTGTGTGTGTGTGTGTGTGTGTGTGTGTGTGTGTGTGTGCATGCGCGTGTGGCAGGTTCTCTGTTGCTAGGGCCCTGGCTAGCTTTGTCTTTTCTGTTCTTCTGCCTAGTGACTGCGCTGGTAAGAAGAGAGGCATAATTTATGGTTTCCTGGGCGTAACAGCAACGTGTAAGAGAGTGTGTGTGTGTGTGTGTGTGTGTGCGCGCGCGCCCGCCTGCCTGAGTATGTGTGTGTCCTATAGATTGGTTACACGATGACTCATTCAACAGGAGCATGAATAAAGGAAGGCAAAAAGGTGAACACCGGCAGACTCAACACATCTTCACCAATGTACCAGTGTGAATACACGCGCTTTCACTGCGTCTCTGGCCATCTGCACCAAATATCCAGCTCAACGGCTCGCTGGGAGGTTCTCTGACACAACAAGACGCACTCAGGGTGTCGAGTGAAACACATCAAAAGTTGTGCATCCAAATGTGCATCTTCTCTCTCCTCGCGTTACATGTCAGCCTTCTGAAGCTGCAGCATCCTCGTTTTCAGTCCTCGCATGAGCCATAATGGTCAGACTGCACGAATCTGGGCTTGAGCAATCATAATATTTTCACCTATTAATGAATCAGTTAATAAATTGCAATAACAGCAGAGGAGGAATGTCAAACCATCTCAGTAAATCAGCATTAGGTAGCAGCACCAACAACTGCAGCGCAATGGACGCAGCTATGGCCAAAAACCTTAAAAAAAAAAAAAAAAAAATGTAGCTAATAATCAGAAGTAAATGCACACTTCCTCATTCAGCATAGAATCTTAAAGAGCTTGACCTCTTGTGGACCACATATTAAGCGCAGTCACACACACCCGGATGAAAAAGGAGAACTGAACATGCCAACAGTCACCAGAACTTCCACATACAAAACTTTTAATACTTGCTAAAAAAAAAACTAAAAAAAAAACAACAACAACAACACACAAACGGTCCCTTTCCAAGCACCAGCAGGAGCCTGCCCTTCTGTTTCCTTTCTGTTTTGCTGGTGTGTCACACTGGACGTCAAACACACGCGCAAACCGGGAACAGTGGAAAACAGCACGGGCGCAAGAAGACACCGCCGCGGTGGCCACTGAAGTCCACCTTTTCAAACTCAGCGGCTGTGAAAGCAACGCTCCTCGCGGGCCATCTTGAACTTGCGTCGCGGCGGACGCGCCAAAAGATGAGGTGAAAAACTGGCGCGTCCGCTCAGGTGTCGCGTTTCCAGAACTTCGGCCAATAAAACGGTCCTGACCACTGCGGAGCCATTTGACCCCAGGAGTGAATGCCGATTGTACCCCTTCCCACTGAACACAAAAGCCAGATGTTAGTGGGTGTTAACGGGCTTTTTTTTGTCCAATGTGAAAGGGGGGGGTGTAACAGCACTCCCATCCCACAGGATTCACATAGAAACTACCCCCGTTCTCCCTGCTTGATGAAGTGGCTTACATGTGTGACACTGCTAGGTTAAGTGCCAATAAGTTTGTGTTTGAATGCAGAATTAAACGACGGCAATTAATAACGGCACACTCAGTAAACCCGACAAAGTAAATTCAATTAAGGGCCCCGTCTCGGTCCCCTTCCTTTTTCTCGGTTTTTCCAATTGGTATTATTTTCTCACCATCAGTGAGGGACTGCGGCTGCCAGCTCCATGAAGAATAAACTAAGTAGGCCAGCTACTTGTGTTACATGTGCCATGTTGTGTTTTTATTTAATTTCCTTGTTCTTCATGAATGATTATGCATAAACTAGTTTAGACTGAAACCAATTTAACCATTAAAGAGGGCTCACGATAGAAGTTGTTTTTCGTTACATGACTTCCACAATGAGGAAATGGCTCACAAATAAATGGCTCCAAGTCAAGCCTTCGCGCCTCCTCGCAGGGAGGATCCAGCTTACGCGGCCAGTGTGTAACTACCCAAACAATGAAATGGAGGATGGAGTAACAATTGAACAGGCAGACCAGTATTTCTAGCTGCATTAGTCCTTTCAGAAGACATGGCTCACTGAAAAGAGGGGGGAAACATTGTAAAACAGGAAATCAGACAATCAAGTGATCATGTCTGGGGAGGTGGACGCGAGCGCAGTCCCGCCGTACGAGCGGCACACGGAAACTGCGCTGAAAACCAAATTGGTCGTATCTGAGAAAGAAAGAAAACTATCCCCCGTTTTGTAATTTATTCCACTTTCAGGTAGCATGTCAGCATGATAATGAGTTGCACAGAAGTTCCTCAAACAAAGGCATTGCCACATTTGTCAAACAAAACAGCGCGCTCAAAAAAGGTCCGTGTGACATTTGCCATTTCTGCACGTTAACACAAGATTTCTCATGACGGCCCAGCGGCTTTATATGAACAAACTCCCCAGACATTTAACTTCCAGACCGGCTGAATCACGGCGTGGCTCGCTAGTCGTGCGCAGAAAGGATTTACAAACCTTCCAGCCAAGAAAAACAATTCCCAATTAGGTGTAAAAGAAAACACAATAAGCCGCCCGATCATGCGACCCCTTTTGAGAATATCTGCCCTGTCCTGACTGGCACGGCGACCGATCAAGATCCAGAGCCACACTCGGGTCTGAGGCATCATCGTGTCAACACTGTCCCTGTGTCCGGTGCTATTCTGTCCTGTATCCTGAGACCCGACACCACAGGCTTTCTATACATGGCCTTAAAAACAGGCCTCGTGGGAGCACCAATCCATGACCTCTTGCCTACAAACCCTCTTAATAACTTGCCATGACCCCAAACCTTTTTTTTCGGCAGCCCTTGCAGCCTCGCTTGCCGCGGCGAGACAAGAAACTCTGCATTCAGACTGACAAACAACAGGGAAACAACACGAGGGCCGCGAAGGTGTGCGGAGAGCACGTTGCTATAGGGTAGACAAACAGGGTATACCAGGAAGTTCAGCTTGAGCAAATATTAATCACCGATACTACACTTTGGTTTCACACTCTCTCAAGTACCACTAACTGGTATCACAATGACAGCAGAACTCTGGTTCATCCGAATGTGACGACTCAGCAGAAGCCAACACAGTGGAGGAGTTTTGTCCTGTTTCACCTTCTGTTGTAGCACTGCTTTTTTCCTTTTTTTTTTCTTTTTTTTTAAGACAATCATGCTCCTCTGTCAGCTAATTCCCTGGTCTTCTACTACAATAATGAAATGAAAATTAAATATTTTTGAAGCAGGACCATGACCCATAGATAGGGCATATCGTTTTATGGAGTTTACAACTGTTGGTCCGACATAACAAAACATAGATATTGAACATCTAAATTAAGTTATGAAATCAAACTGTATTAGCGGTCACACAACACTTAGCCCAAAAAAGTAAACATCGATGGGGCATTCCTCGTGTCACTGAATTCAGTAGGGAAGTTTTCGGCGAAATAAATAAAGTTTTAGACAACCACATTAACCATTTATAAGTGTCTGACCTTGTGTGTGGATGAGGCGACTAAAGACTACGCTAACTTGCCTCCTTAAAGGTACACCTGTTCAACTGCTCGTTCAAGCAAATATCTCAGCCAGTCACATGGCAGCAGCTCAATCAATTTAAGCATGTAGATAGACATGGTCAAGAGGATCTGCTGAAGTTCAAACCAAAGCATCAGAATGGGGAAGAACGGTGGTTTAGGTGGCTTTGAACCTGTCATGGTTGTTGGTCAGAGTATTTCAGCAACTTCTAATTCTGGGGTTTTCACCACAACCATCTCTAGGGTTTGCAGATGATGGTCCGAAAGAGAGAAGATATCCAGTGATGGTCGGTTATCTGGGAGAAGATGCCCTGTTGATGCCAGGGGTCAGAGGAGAATGGCCAGACCGGTTCAAGCTGACAGAAAGACAACACTTACTCAATGAACCACTCGTTACAACCGAGGTCCGCAGAGGAGCATCTCTGAACACACAGCACATCCAGAGCAGAAGTCCTTCTATTAGCAAGGTGTACCTAATAAAGTGGTCACTGAGTGTATATCAAACACTTACATAACAGGAAACACTGTTTGACCTTTGTCCCAGGTATGGGTGCAGTCGAATAAGAATGCGTGCGCGTGTTTATTTGCCTACATCTACCTACCTACTGGTCTAGCTGTCAATGGTTTCCTGAGTCATGTCAAGAGAGGCAAGGGTCCATCGCAGGTGCCAAGCCAGCACGCTGACACACACGCAATGAGCTCATGGTATCAACAGACTAACTTCCCCCGGCTTTTTATTTATACAAGAACCAAAGGCAGTATCCTTGACTCCCCTCCACCAGGAAGTTTCTTTATCGGCTAGCAGGAGCAGATCTGCGTCTCACCGAATGTGCAACTGATATTTACACATCTAGGTTGGGCCTTCAATGTTTCAGGAAGAAAAATGCTCGACAGGTGGGTGTCATGTAAGGATGCCGCTATCTGGTCGTGTGGTATATTGGCAGCTTTTATCTGGTCCATCATTTTGAGACAACTCATTGCCATCATGATTGGGTGCCATGACGAGTAAACCTGAAGGTCACCTGAAAGCTGGAAACGCCAGGCGCCAGACAGCTTTAACAAACGTCGCATTCCTGCTTCAGTTTCTCCTCAAATTTGAAACATACTTGCGCCCTGCGTGTAAATGTGCTCTATTTATGTTGCTACACACTCATTCATCAAGGCCACCGGGGAGCTTGCTACAAGGTAATATGTCAAATCATCACTGCAGCTCCATTCATAGACACTCGGCGACACAAATATAGAAATGGGTTAAGCTTCACATGTGTGCTGGCGTCATCCGCCCGCTGCACTGTCAACACATGGACGCAGTGGAAACAGATTTTTTTCCATCATAACCCTTAGAATTGTTTTGTCGCACAATGCTTGTCAACAGCTGTCCGAGTAATGCAAGTCACACGTGTTTGAGCTTAGAAAATGCCATATGGGGTTGTGTGTGTTACTGGAGAGCCTTCAATTAACCCAAGTCCCGAAAAACCAGACATGACAGCTCCAGCTACACATCTGCACCTGCCTTGAGAACCGGTTACGACAAAATCACCAGTTTTAGGGGGGGGGGGTTCTTTGGACCCCTCCGATGAAAACTGTGTATGCGATAGTCCGGCACGTACACAAAACATTCCTCCTCAAAGATACGTCACTGCTGATTATTTGAAGAGCCTTCCTGCAACACTCAAATCCAGGTCCAACCTGTGCTAAATCAGGTCTATAAAACTGAGCGCCTCTCCACTTTCAGGTTCACAGGAAGCCGTCTGACAGGGTATTGCAACACGTCAAAGTGGTGAAAACCGAAGTTGGAGGACATGCCCCGACACCCAGACTAAATAAGACACCTAAATTTGTTCTTCTATTCCGCAGGGAGTGGGAAATCCAGTGCGAGTGCGTGGGCAAGCTGGTGAATCACTGCGGTGTGGCAAAGAAAACAGAGACAGAGAAAAAAGGCAAAGAGACTGTGGAGGGCCAAACGGGGCCTCTCTCCACAGCACACACTCATCCCCTACTGGGGTTAATCTACGGCTAAAAAATGCTAGCAATATTTTGGAGGATTTGTTTTCTTTTTTTTTTGTTGTTGTTTTTCTTACCTGCCCGGCTGAATTCTCAATGACTTGCACCAGTGGGGTCCTTGTTGACATATTTGAAAGTCTTGGATTTGCCCCCCCTCCCCAAAAAAAAGAAAAGCAAAACAAAAAAAAACAAGAGGAAAGGAGCAGTGAACCGAGAACGACTCTTCAGTGTCTATTGTGCATTTAACCTTGTGTGTGTTTGCGACGAGGGGGGTGAGAATTTCCGACAGTTGCCCCGTGCTAGCCAGCTAGCAACACGTCAAACAGCCCGTGAATCAACAAGTTGAATCCCACATCAGCGGCTAGCCAGGGTAGCTAGCTGGGGACTAGCTAGCGGCGGCCGAGCGTCCCATGTTTGTCAACAAGCACAAGGCGAGAAAAAAGAAAATGTCCCCTTTAGCTCCGGTGTCGGCGTGAAAGCATCCAGTTCCCGGTTGAACGGCGTCGAGGGCGGCCGTGGAGCGGGCAGCCTGGCGATGTGACGTTCCGCGCAGTTAGCCGTGGGCGCTAGCCGAGGGAAAAGTTGGGCAACGGCTGCGCTGAACGAGGCAAGGTTCAATTAGGTGGCTAGCATGCTAACCAGGGAGGCTGCTAACTAGCGTATGAAAAATCTCCAGAGTGTCGCCGAAATGTAGACCAAATTTCTCCAGCGCCGTTGTTTGTTTGTTTTTTCTCCTTGCCGTGGATTCGTCGCCGTCTCAATCTTTTGTGTGTGTGTGCGTGCGCCTGTGTGTGCTGCGGATACGTTTCCTTTGAGATCTGAAACCAGGTCGGGGGGGGGGGGGCCCACAAACTTTCAGGCCAAAGTTATTCCCGGCGAGATTTCGACCTTCCCAGCTTTAAAAAAAAAAAAAAAAAAAATTCTACGCGTTACCAGAGCGATATCCGGGTCAGGGTATCCGAAAAAAATAAAAGCGGCGCCGTGTTAAACGGTAACATGGCAGACAGAAACGAATTTGTGCGCTAGCTAGCAGGGCTGGACGTCTATTAGCCCATGTAGCTAACTTAATTTGAGTGTTTCTTTCGAAGCAAAAGCTAGCTAGTTAGCTTATATTCCAGGGGCCGCGGCGGCGGCGGCTGCCACAGAGCGACCCGCAAAAAGAAGAAGAGGAAAGAAAAAAAAAAGCTCCAAATCCACGGAAATCACCGGCGCTCTTCCTTCTGTTGCGTGATTGGAATAAGGTCGTCCGCCAGTGCTGCACTGCAGTGTGGCGATACACCAGCCCGTCCTGTTGATACCGCCGTCTGCCGTTACTCCCGCGAGCAGCCGAGCGAGCGAGGCTTCATCAAGTTGTAAAATCCATTATCGGTGAAGCTCGGGGCTTCTTGCGAGGAGGTGCGTGTCACGGGCGGCGGGGAGGAGGAGGAGGAGGAGGAGGGGGGGAGAGAGAGAGAGAGAAGAGCGGCGAGGAGCTGTGCCCGAACGCAGGCTATGCGCACGATCCTGCCCTGATACCGGAACAAGCTCGCGGCAACATGGCTGCTTGCACCACGACTGAGAGAGGGGAGGGGAGGGGAGGGCGAGAAGGGTTCGCTCCGCGCTTCGGCTTCGCTTCGGCTCTCTCCGGAGCGCCCGCCGGCGGTGGCCGCGGCTGTCTCGGGTTTGCAAATGGCAGGTGCGCCGCCGGCGCGGGGGAGCGCGGCCCAGTTCGTCGCCCCGCAATGCAGAGCGAGCGACGCCGCGTGGAGGCGTGAAGGTCACGCTTCCACGCCGGTTTGACGCCGCGCGGACACTTTGAAGCCCGCTCCGGAGTTTGCTCATCTGGAGCAGATCCGCTTTACGCACAAAAGCAGTCCCTTCTGCACCCAGATATTAGGCGTAAAGTCTAAGATATATGTCCGTGAAACGTATACTGAATGCCCATTCATTTGGATTGCACCGTTTTAGCGTTAAACCAACCCAGAAACTAAATGTGACGTCTGTTTATCGGTCATAATTCCCTTCAGTACTGCCACTTTTGTACAGCTGGACACATATTGCGCATACATACACACATTGTACTTCCGTTATTCCTTGTGCAGTTGTATAGTTTGTTCTAATTCCTCGTATGGCTGTTCAGTCATATATATATATATATATATATATATATACACATACATATGTACATCCTTTGAGTCAATGTATATTGTATATCACTTGCAGAGAACAACAGCGTCAACAGAAAAAGAGAACAAGTACTAATAACTAAGTACGAGAGTCGTACTAATAGTAATAAAGTGGCTTGAGGTAGTGACGATGTGTCCGTAATTGCGCAGGTTTCAGGTGGAATATAAGCTTTAGTGTTTCCTTTTACGTTTTTTCATCGACAGATAAGCGCCTCATTTGGTGCATGAGTTTGGATGGCAACGTTATGTGCAGTTCAGAGAACGCTTAGATTTGTTTGGGAAATGTGCACCAATGCTCAGCGGAAAAAAACAACAACAACTCATGTTTCAGGACTGCCCGGCTGGCTTCTGGAGAAATAAGCTAAATATAGCAGATATAACGACGTGGTTGTGAGGAGAGTGCTGGATGGGAGGCTGCGGACAACAGGAAGCCCAGGGATAATCACTAAAAGTTAATGCCACTTAAAATGTAATACGTTTTCTTATGTTCTATTGTAGGCAGGTGAAAGGATCCAGAGCAGTTGTCATTTATGGGCGACGATGAACCTGCAAAGCTGTGCAACTCTGTTTCCTATGCAAACATCCATACACACACATACACACACACATACATATATTTATTTTCCTCTTTCCATCTTGGGACACCTTGCAGGTGATATTCTATTCACTTACACCTGTCACACACTCAGATAATTGCATTTCATCACACCCTCCACCCCAATCTCTGGAGTATTACAAAAAAAAAAAAAAGATTTTCCTATTGAACGACAGATGCCGCGTCTGACGATTAAATATTGGCTTACTGTATATTGTTCTACCAATACGTGCTACAGAGGATTTATCTGAAAAACCAGGGTGAAGGAAAAAAATAAATGTCTAAGCTCTTTTAGCTCATTAACTTTTTGTGATGATTTTATATACATATATATATGTATATATATATATATATGTTGCTATTGAACCTTTGTTAATCTTGACACCAAGCATCCTCCATAGTTTAAATATTATACCATATACCGCCTCCTTCTTTCTCTGTAGCTCGCCGCCATCACAGATGTAAAATAAGAAAACAGTAAAAGGCGTTAATTTGCTGTTATTCATCTGTACGCGCGTGTGTGTGTGTGTGAGAGAGAGAGAGATGCCGACAGTTGGCATAGACATCTTCAAGTTACTTAGCAACAGCAGCCGCTGATTTACAAAAAAAAAAAAGAGAAAATAGTATGGCTGCCTTTGGAAGTGCCGACGTTTGAACTCCAGCCAGTCGAGAGCCCCGCTGAGGCCAGACGCCGCCGCAGAATTTTACACGGCGAGAGGAAAGCGCGGGGGGGGGGGGGGACAGAAAAGCGACGGGGGAAACGGACGGGGATCGAGGGGCTTGTTAGCAAAGGGAGCGTCCGGCCGGCAGGATTTCCCGATGAATCATGGGAAAACCACACATCCCCGATGATGGAATTGTCGTGCCCAGAGGTGGTGCTGCGGAGGACAAACGCCTCGTGTGTCCATGCCGTTAACAGCCCTCCACCAGGGAGGGTCGCCGGGGCCCCTCGGTTGCGACTCATCTGCCGGCGCGCGCTGACACCAGCTCCGACCCACTTGGCAGAGCGCGCCCTCTTGGCTTTTTCCAGGGTTTCGGAAAAGGTCAGAAAATGCCACAGTCACTCGTACTACTTTTTTTTTTTTGCGTAAAATAAAGACCGGATGAACTCAATGACTTCACATTTTTTTCTTTTCTTCTAATTTTATCTGGGCTGCCTCTCGCCGGTGGCTGAGGGGAAACCTGCTTCGCTCCCGCCATCTGCAGGGCGCCTGGTTGTATTGCGCAGTCTCCAAATGCGGCCTTTTGTTCGAGCGAACGCTGGAGGCCGGAGGTGCGGAAATGGTGCGTTAATTAGAATAAAAGACCATATTGGGGGGGGTAAACAAATAAAGTTGCAAAACAAAGGAGGAGATCCCGTAAAGAACAAACCAGAACTGCGATTGCGTTTCCCCGATCGAAACGCAATCGAATCCACATGATGGAAATGACACGTTTGCTCTGCGCGAGCCTTCCCCATGGCGGCCGCGACGCGCCGGCAGGGCTCTCAGGCTGTCGCCGTGTGTTTCCTCTCAAAGTCATGTTCCAGCACACGGCTCACCCAGAGCCGGCGGCGCCGTCAGCATTCAGTGTATTCAGCGGTGGAATAAAAGAGAGTTATATATATATATATATTAAAAAAAAAAAAAAAGCAAAGAGAATTTTCAATTTCAATCAAATTAAAACACACAAACACAAAAAGGGAACACGCCGGCGCCGGATTGGGAGCCAAATCAAAGTTCTGAAGCTCCCACTCGGCGGTGAATGAAACTCCCCTTTTTTAATGGGGCAGAGGCCTTGAATAGAAGTGGGTGCAGGGTGGGCGGCCATCTGCCTCGACTGGGGGTGGGGGGGCGGCTTGAAAGAGAAAAGGGAAAAGGGGTGGGGTGGGAGGGTAACAAAAGGGGGAGATGGGGAGAGAGTAGGACACAAGGGAAGCGGGTAAAACGGGAGTTGGAGCGTGGGGGGGGGGGGGGGGGGGGGGGGGCGGGGCGGGGGGGGGGGGGGGGGGGGGGAGGGAAGGGGGGGGGGGGGGGGGGGGGGGGGGGGGGGGGGGGGGGGGGGGGGGGGGGGGGCAAGGCGGGCTGGTCGAGAAGTGGGGAGGGAAGAAACAGGCGAGGTCAGGTGGGGGGCAGAAGCACGCGCTGATCAAATGTCACTTACTGAGCAATCTTTTATTAATTTCTTCATATTCTGAAGGGCAAACACTTTGTGTTCATCTAAAAATGGTGCGATTTAAAGTTTTGGTTTTTTTTAAATGCTTGAATAAGCCCCAAAAAACCCTTTAACAAAAGGTCCGTGTACCACTTAAGACGAGCTTAAGTGTAAAATGCGATGAAAATTTTCAAAAACAGCCATGGCTTAATTACCAGACCTCCAGCAGCATGACTGCCCAAATGTTTTCTTTCCCCATTTTAAATTTACCCTCATCAGCCATAACATTATGACCACCCAGTGTTCACCATAGAATATAATGCAACAGCCCCGCGATCGATTCTCCCTTAAGGCGGAAATTTGTGTTGAATTTTGATTGAATCTGTCTGAAAGAGGTGCTGACATATTTGAATGATGGTTATTGGGACCGTAATTGGTGATGCAATCGAACTGTACTGGGAAATACTGAGGGGTGTCCCTAACATTTTGGCCACCTCGCTCAAACACATGAAGGTTGTATTTTAATGGCTGATTGGTGTACGTAACAAGCAGCCCTGGCTCTGCAAAGACAACATTAGCGTTACTTAGCTAAGTCTGACATTAGCATAGAGCTTCCAGGCTGACAGGAACATTAAGAGTGAGCCCTTCAGTATAAAATGTGAAACCTAACCACTTTACATCAGTTTGACACCTGTCAATCTTGATTCAGGTATAAATCGGAAATTGAAACTGCACAAACGGCTTTCAGCATGGAGCTCGGTTGATTTCTAGATGTTTATTGCAGATAAATCATGGTAAAAATGTCAGTTCTGAGATATCTGAAGTGTCGCGTTGAGCATCAGTTTGGAGATGAGGACAAATGATTGTGAGCGAAATAAAATGCTTGAAGTATTTTCCTCCAGACAGGAACAATTCTGGTTGTGAAGCCCCTCCAGTTGTGAAATACAAGAAGAAAACACACAATTAAATGTATCTAAAACATTATACAATTTAATGGAGGAAACACTTGAGCACAGTCAAACTATGTACAGAGATATTGGAATTACTTACTGGAAATATGCCAACATCGCGTGGAAAAAAACAACAACAACAACAACGGTGGAAACGGAGCAGTCGCAAAAATCACGTTTGGTTTAGAAAGTATCGCTTTTATACCTGTTAAATTCTGAGAACCCTCCAAAATAATCACCTTCCATTCATGATTTACGCGACTAAAATAAAAAAAAAAAAAAAAGGAATTCCAAAACCATTTTAAAGACAACACATAAATGAGGGGGAAAAAAAACCCCAGTGGAATATAAATAATAAAGGCAGGTGCGCGCGTGTGTGTGTGTGTGTTAAAATAGTTTCACATACAGTCAGGCAGTGAGGCTTCACCTCTGACTCATCCTCCTCAAATAGAACTCAGCAGCTCTTCCACAGCGACGGTCGTCAGGTCCGAGTAGAAGTTGCCCTCGTTGTCCCCGCCTCCGAACACCAGCACGGTTCTGCCGACGGCGCCGCCCGCGTCCTCGCGCCGCTCCGAGAAACGGCGGCCGCCCACCGTCTCCATGGTGACGATGGAGTGTCCCGCCCGGGGCGCGCACAGCTGCGGCAGCGACACCTCCGTCCAGCTGTTGGTGTCTGGACAAACAAAAAAAACGAGAAGGCGACCGTTTACAATAAAAGGCGCTTTCACTCGCAAAGCGCGAGTCGACTTTTATTGTGAAGTGTCCGAAAGGAAGTGTGCTTGGAGGGGCCCGTTATTGCCCGGCGACGCCGTTAAAATGAATTAAACTGCGCTTGCTGTCACCAACCAGCGACTGAAAGTGTAGCCAGAACCTGGGATACGTGTGTGTGCGTGCGGTGTGTGTGTTTGCCTCTCACCTGTGTCAAAGATGAAGGTGTCGCTGAGGGCGTTGTTCCCGTTGTAGCCGCCATGGATCAGGAACTTTGTGTCGGAGAGGACGGTGCTGCCGTGCCAGCTGAAAACACACACACACACACACGAAGGAATGAGCGACACGGCCGGGAGGTGGGAATGTTGACGGTTCCTTCATAAGAGAACGCGACGGAATATCAGTCTAAAA